>CAICTM010001593.1:0-26202 GCA_903772945.1 Seminavis robusta
GTAGTGTTCAATGAACCGAATAATTCAATCCGCTGCTATTGAACCAGAAGTCGCTTCAGGGGAAACTGAACTGGACATCGGTGATGTGGCCGGGCTAAAGCAGTCAGCAGCACGAACAGCATGATTTTGTTCGCCAAGACTTCGAGAGCAAGTAAGACCGTCCCCGACAATAATAACAAGAACCAGATCAACGGGGAGCGGCCGAGATTGAATTCGACTCGATCAATGCAAAGAGCGAAGTGCCTATGAGAGTCTAGTCTTTCGGTTCCTATGCTAGAAGCGAACTGTATACCTTTACTGGGAGGCGAACCTTACTGGGAGGCGACCCGTCAATCGAGATTGTCTCGTGGCCTCTTTGTCTTTTGCTCCTCTTCGCAACATTTTGAGGTTTTGTCTCTCTTCCCGCACGTAGACTGACTAGTCTAATAAGTACGGTTGCCACTGTCGGCATTTTGAGTTCATCCGCCGTCGGGATCGGATCGACAATCGACAACTCCAAGCCGGTTCTCCCAGAGTGCTGGACATACAGTACTATTAAGGGTACCCCGCATGACTGACACATTGTTCTGCTCAAACAAGGAATCCGTATGGTCATACGGTCTGTACCGTGTCCCGGGCTTCTCCCTCACCGTGGGTCGGCCCTGATCTTAGAGCTCTACTGCTTGTACTCGGCTACATGTATCTTCAAATGTACCCATCAAACTATTTCTTTTTATTCAACTACTACGTGTAAATGAAACGTGTGAGGTTTCTCCTAACTTCACAACTACAGAACGGAAATCATCTGCTGCTCGTTGTGCATGTCACTGCAACATGCAGTTGGGACATCACCCTAACTTCGCCTAACAAGTCTGAGACAAGTTCACCATGGATGGAGCACGGCCCATTCCATTGGCCTGGAGTTCAGGGCAAACTTCCAGTTCCTTGGCGTTGTAAGCACCGTTGTACCACTTCACAGTGCGACGGATCCCTTCCTCAAAGGCCACCTTGGACTTGTAGCCCAACATAGCATGAGCCTTGCTCACATCAGCACAAGTGTAGGGGACGTCACCAGGCTGGTCGGGCATGACCTTGATGACCGCATCCTTCTCGGTGTGTTTCTGAACCAAGTCAATAAACTCCTTGAGAGAAGTGCCGGAGCCCTTGCCAAGGTTGAAGACTTCGTACGGGTGGGGACGATCCAAGGCACGGACGATGCCATCGACAATGTCTGAAATGAAAGTGTAGTCACGAGAGGAAGATCCATCACCGAATTGCTGAATTTCAACACCTCGGCTCACACGGTCAATGAACTTGAACGGAGCCATGTCAGGCCTTCCTCGAGGTCCATAGACCGTGAAGAAACGGAGTCCAGAAATATTTAGGTTGTAGAGATGATGGTAAGTGTATGCCAAAAGCTCGCATGCCTTCTTGCTGGCAGCATACGGGCTCACGGGATTATCCACGACTTCGTCCTCGGAAAAGAATGTGCTCTTAGAACCTCCATAGACCGAAGAGGACGAAGCAAAGACAAAGTTCTTGACTCCATGCTTTGCCGAGAGTTCCATGAGGTGTGTGGTTCCCTTGATGTTGCTGTGAATGTAGACATAGGGATCCTGAATCGAAGGCCTCACTCCTGCACGGGCTGCCATGTGGCAAACCCAGGTGGGTCCCTCTTCTTCAAAGATTTTGGACATGACGTCTTCGTCACAAATATCTGCTTTAAAAATTTTGAGACGACCTTCCTCAGGGTACTTTGCACGAAGTTGTTGAAGATTGTTTTCTTTGATGCGCACATCATAGTAGTCGTTCATTTCATCAACAGTAACCACGTCGTCGCCACGTTCCAAAAGAAATTCAGCAACATGGCTGCCAATGAAACCAGCCCCACCAGTGACGAGTACCTTTTGATTTTAGGGCGAGAAAGATTGAAAAACGATTGAAAAAGTGAGAAAAGATATTCACGCAAGAATACCCCTGAATTTTCAATTTGAAATTATAGCTCACCTTCTTGTACCCCACATGAGGCTCGACTCCGGTGGTCACCTCATCCACCATGTGATCCAGACCCACCAAACTTCCATGGCGAGTGGGCATAGTGGATGGGGTAGCATCACTGTTGCGACCAGTCGAGGAATCCTTGGAACTGTTGTCATCGCTGTCCGAGCCACAAAGAGCCGGCATGCTGTTCACGTGATGCATCTTCATCTTGTTTTTCAAAATCCTTGTCTTTTAACCTATGGGGAAGTTCGAACTTTGGCAAAGTATGACAGATGTTCCTCCTGTGGTTCAAGCAAGATACACAAGGCACAATCAAGTTAGAATCCAATGCGGAGAACGACACATCAAGTAAGATTCCCGCTTGCAGTAAGAGCAATGACAAATCACCAAGGTTGGCCACCCCATCAAGCCAACCCCATTACCCCTTGGAGGTACAACATCCTCTGGAAGAAAACAAAGCCAAACGAATCTTTCATAGCAAATCTTCACCAGTCAACTCTTCCACCCAACCCTGATATCCATCGCAACGAACGATAAATAATTAGCATTCCATTTCCTTACCTTTAACACAGGATTGGCGGAAACCAGCGTGGGGAAACGTCTTGACGACTCTGGGGGCTCCTCTTCTTCAGAGGGGCCTCAACAAAAACAATACAATCCTTCGAGTGTTATTGCTGCGGAGCAATAAAAATGATTGATAGTCAATCGATAAACTTTGTTGCCGAAATTGACGGCAATCGTAAGGGAAGTTTGCTCGGTTGTTGGAATTCAATACAAAGAACGCGTTGGCGGCGTTGGCCCAAGAACTACGGGCATTCGATAGCCAGTGACCAAACCTAACTTCGACTTGTACGTATCTTTTGGGTGGCCGGAAGTTGCAGGAACAAGGACCTCGTGCAATTGACTGGGACTTTTACTGTACGTCACTTTCCACGAATCAATCGAATGAATCACAGCTTCTCTTGCGTTCTCGGACACTGTCAATTCTGGTCCTTTCGTTTCGTGGTGACGTCAATCTTAGCTTTCGGGGTGGTTGTGACTCATTGGATGGCTGCTTCTTTTTACACAGTCAGCACAAGAGCCCATCACTCAACTCTACATGATTGGTAGCTAGAGTCTATAGCTGATCATCTTTTTACAGTCAGATGAACCAATGATGATGTGAGTTCTTTTGCTTGAGACAGAATTTTGGCGTGTGGTGATTGCTGCTTCGTTGTTGGCTGGCCCATGCCCTTTAGCTCCTTGGCTCCCTTCAAAAGCTAACCCCTTTGGCTGGGTTTCATCAACAGCTCGCTCTCTATTAATAGGACAGCTACTATGGCTCTTCAATATATTCTGTTTGAATAGGTATTCAAGCAACCGTCTTGTTTTGAAGCACATCCCCCGACATGAGACAATCCCCTGTCTGCTTCTTCTGGGGAGATGAGCATTCTTTTCTCTAGCTAGTCTACATTGTGTTTCTAGCTCTAGCTCAATAGCTTTCGTGAGACGAGCTTCTGAAGGTTTACCATTCCTCCGCAATCAAGTCTAATAAGAGATGCATGGCGCTACCGGTATGGTACCGGTACATGTACAGTCGTAGCGGTACCGTATGGGGGGCTACTCTGACTTTTGCATCCTTCTAGAGTACCGGTATTTCACAGCTCAGGCAGCTTGAACATTCAAAAAGTTGAAGATTTATGCTCCTAATAGTTTTAAAGTTTGCTCTAATGCTGTTTAGTACCGTGCTGCCATTTAAATCTTTGTGGATTTGATTTCAAAGTGCAACTTTGTACGTCACAGGTGTTCGTTGGAGGTTATTGCAGGCAACGTTTTCTGTTCGTCTCTTTCCCTACAGCGTACTACTAGCCAGCTAGCTAGCTAGCTTCCAAGTGCAGTAAGTTGTTCACCATGCTAGGCCACTTTTTAGTGTTGGGTATCTTGGTTGCAAACTGCATACTTTGGAGTTTCACCAGTTGCATCTCTTGGTTGTCTCTTGACGAAGCAGGCCTGGCCAATAATCTTGGTGTGAGGATCGTTGGTACGGCAGTGGCAATGGCTGGAATCCGAGTACGGGGTTATATTCCCTGGAAAGGGTGCATTGATGTTCTTCTCTACAGCCTTTCCCTCCTACTGTTGATATCCTGGGGCCCAAGTTGCACGGCTTTTGAAGGCCGGATCGCAACAAGGCAAGAATTTTCCCGAAAGAGTTTTTACACAGAGAGTATCGTCAACTCCAACCATTTATTGACTCCAGCAATAATATCCCAAGGAAGATGTGGTGCCCTTCATGTCGTTTCTATGATGACATGTGAGGATGACAAAGTAGTGCTGACGGACTTTCAAGCGAAGAAGCTTACAGCGTTGGAGCAAATACGCAGCCGCAAGTTTCTTGCTGCCTTCCAGTCCATTCGAGACTTGGTTGTTATGGCGGAAGAAGAGGAAGAGGAGGAGACGTATTTCCGCACAAGTCGAAAGGTAGACCAAGCATTGCAACGGTTTACAAGTGAAGCCTTTGTTGCTCCTTACGAGGGAGCTGCCGCTAGGAGGAGAATTATGCTGGGCATGGACGCCGTAGCATTGCAACTATCATCCAACCTGGCACCTCCTTACGATACTGTTCCCAAGCGAGTGTATCTGAATGCCTTGCGGGCTCTGACTGTCATGAACGAAATGCAACAATCTGCTGGTTATGGTGGAAATGCGACAACTTCCTTGGGCGCCGATTCAACCTACTCGCCGTTTCGGATTTTGCAAAGGCTTGTCACGGGTGTAGGGATCCGAAGGAAGGAAGCAGGATCTTGTACAGCCTACTCCAATGAAAGCATTCAAGAAAAAGACTTCAATATGGTCCTAAACTCCTTCTCCAACATGGGAAGAATGGATATGGCACACAAAATTGTAGCCTTGCAAGAACGAACCGAAAATGCCCCTCCGTTATCACCGGTAGGCTATTCGATCCTCGTCAAGGGATATGGACGACGCGGAGATCTTCGCAATGTGGATATGATTGTCGCGCACGCCAAAGCAAATGGCATTGTTCCTGATAGAATCATGCTGAACAGTTTGATTGATGCTTATGTGAATTGCAATGCCATGGACAAGGCCAAGACGCTGTTTGATTGCATGGCCAAGGGCGGGTCGTCCAGTCACCGTGGCACTCTGAAATGGGTCAGGAACCCCGATTCTGGTGAAGTGCCAAGACCAAATCAGCGGACCTACAATACCATTCTCAAAGGTTTGGCTAAATCGGGTTCACTGAAGGAGGTCTTGTCCATGTCTCAAAAAATGGAGATGAAACGATTGTGGGACGATGTTACAACCAACACACTCGTCCATGCAGCTGTCCTCAACGGCAATTTTGACCTTGCAGAAGCTGTCCTGGATCGGCACACTTCATCGGCAAATGCAAGGGCAAACCGGGGGCGTCGGAGGAACGAGCATCCCAATGTTGAAGCTTACACGGAACTACTTGATGGCTACTCCAAAGCCTCTCAACTGAACAATGCGTTGCAAGTCATGCAAACAATGAAGGATCGTGGTGTAGAGCCAAACGAATTCACTTACACTTGTCTAATCGCAGCATTTGCTCGTCACGGCCAAGTAGACAAAGCTAAGAAGACGATTCGATACATGACAACAACAGGCGGACTAAAACCTACGGCCGTAACCTACAACGCGTTCATATCAGCGCTCTTGTCGCTTCCAGAAGGACAGCAAGATGAGCGGGATGATGATCAGTGCAGCAGGGCCGTCTTGCCCGCGCCTACGGACGACCAAGTAGATGAAGCCATTGGCATCTTCTACGACATGATGAGGTCGGGAATCCGGCCAAATGATGTAACTCTTGCGACATTGATTATCGCATTGGGGCGATGCCGACCAGCACCGCGGATCGAAGAAGCGAAAGAGTTGGTGGGAAAGCTGGAAAAGAACGGAATTGTCTCATACAAAAACAACCACAAAGTTGTGACCGCCCTTGTCCAGTCATGTGGGCTTTCGGGCGACATCAACGGCGCTCTTGATTGGTTTCGAATGTTAAAGAGGCCCGACTTGGTCGCCGTGAATGCATTTCTTGACGCATGTTGTCGTTGCGGGTATGAGGACGTCGCGATGAAAACCTTTAGACACTTCTTTGGACCGGGTGACGGCGGCAGTTCAGCCATCCTGCAGCCAAGTGTCATTTCTTTCTCAATTCTCATCCGTGCCCTATTGAAGAAGGATACCGTCCCTGCGTCTGAGGATGCTCAGATTCTCTACATTGAGATGAAAGATGCCCAGAAATTATTTCCGGATCAAGCAATGGTTGACTTGTGAGTACTCGGCGAGTACTCGGCTACTGCCAGCGGAAAGTTGCACTTGTTTCAATTAGTGTCTGACACCTTTTTTCTTGCCCTACATCTCCAGGGTTTTGAAGACCGTTATCCGTACCGGCAAGCTTCAGAAGAAAGACGTACCCCTTGTTGCAAGCATTGTACGTGACGCGAAGGAATTGGAGTGGAGACCAGGCCAGCTAGAACGGCGCCGAAGGGCCATCAAAGCGGTTCTTTCCAGCAGGTCTAGGCTGTTGAGCGTTTGGAACGACGAAGACGATGACATCCTGCTACGTGAAATCAAATCGGAAGATACGCTATTGAAACGAAAAGGTTGGAACAAGGTGGACTCTGGTTTTCGTTTGTGGGGTGGTGGCAAGATGGACATCCAGGTGGAAGGTGAAAATGATCGTCCGGTTGATGAGTTCCTCGAATCCAAGGGATGGAATGATATGGAGTCAGGATTTCGAATATTCTAGACTTACAAAGAACAAGGAAAAGGAAGAGCGACTGTGAAATCTAGAATGAGAAACGAGCCCAATTCAATGCCCGCCCCTTTTGTTCTCGCGGCATCTTCGCAACCAACCCTCAGACGAAAACAGCAGAGCTAGTGATAGCCAAGTGCACAAAGGAAGAGTAATAAGCGCAATGCATCGCATGAAGGCTCACTCTACTTGCAGAGCAGAGCTCACGTGCACCCTGAGTCGATCCGACGAAAGCCAGCAGTCTTCGATGCAGCGTCCGGGGTGCGACTCTTGTAAGTCAAGACAAAGTTCCGAGCAGAATACCTTTATGGCGCGGGAGTTAAAGAAGCTAATGCCGAACTGCTAATAGTATTACATCGAAGCTATGAAATCCAGAACACGCGGTGATCGTACCGAACTAGATTGTATGTGTTAGAAATAGAGATCAAGAAGCATAAATCTTAGCACAAAGACGCCCAGATCCTGGAAATGAGATGCTTTCTAGATTCCCTCAACTGCAGGCGATAACCTTTGGCTATGTATTAGTTAGTCAGAGATGATCCGGGTCCGCTTCGCACAGGCTAGAAGTACGCGAGATACTAGTTAGCTAGTTTCCAACAGCTTTTCCAATTCTTTTGAGTGATCTTTCCTGAGCTCGTCGGTTCGGTCGTAGTACGGATCCAACCCGGTCAATCTAAGCTCTTTCGAGCAAGTAGTACCGTAGGTAGCTATGGCTGCCTGTGCTTGGATCATACGACCCACCCTTACTCACTCATGCTGGTACGCCCAACTGATTGAGTCAAAGGAAATCGGCCTCCTGACCTGGGACGACTCCTTATCTATCGGTCTAGTCACACAGAGGTTCTACCGGAATGAATGCGACTTGGGCTTGACCTGGCAGGCACGGACGGATGCATGCTCTGCAAGCTAAACAGAAGAACCGTCGAGCCTGACCTGGGATGCACGATCTACAGTATTTATCCCGCTCTGTACACTGCCTGCACAAATTTGGCTAATAACAATAGCAAACAAGGAAAACTATATAGAAGGATGCCAAGACGATGCCATTCGGTCGCCGTAAGAGCTTGACCACTCTTTCATACTGGTACCGGTGGCTTGAGGCCCAACCATCCACCCAGAGAGCAACAAAGAGGAAAGCAGGATACACGATTGATGTCTAGCATCTTCCGGGGCTTCGTCAGCGGAGATGAACAAGCAGGGTGGGATCGGCACTTTTTTGTACCGTTACGTTCTTCACCCGTTACCTACAACGGCAAGTTAGGGGAGCAATTGTTTTGGCAAAGGGCGTGTTGTTGTCCTCGGTTGCTTGACCTTTAGAGTAGAAGATAACTAGCTAGCCTTTAGTACCTGGTAGGATTGATTGTGGTGATACGGTAGCACCGTACCGTATACCGTACGATAACCTGGACTAGTTTCGTGAGATTGGCCCAGCAATCAGTCTCTTACTGTAGTTCCGGCAAGGCTGATACAGCTTTATACCGCCTTTAGTTAGCAATCTGGACGCCTTTTCAATCGTATAAATTAATTAAGGTGTAGATTCAATAATTATTGGTGGTTGATACCCCACCCTTTTCAGGTCAGCTCTCTGCAGAAAGTTTGAATCAAAGCAAAAGACAAGTTTCTCCCGCTCTCCAAGCCTCTCTTTGCTTGTTCTGATGTTGTTTGAGAGAGCAGAATATTCCAGGTTTTCTTGAGAAATAAACGGCCAGGTCAAAGCAGTGTAGTTTTGTTCGCCATTTTGTGAGGGCTGGCCCGGTACGACTGAATAACAGTCCTACGTATGTGCATCTCTCTAAATCTCCATAACACCTGGGAGCCAGAGCAGGTTCTGGTGTGAAAGAGAAAACTCCGCACCTGCGCGCAAATTGCTCGTGTTTCATTTGCTCGGAACCACGCAACAACACGCTCATTGAAGCGAATGAACTTGTGCTGTCTGAACCCGTCCCAGTGGATCATTGCTGTTCACATCCCACTCCACGATCTTCGCCATCATAATTCACAAGACCTTTGGTTGCTATAGCGCTCCATTGCACTGTGTGTGTTACATTCATATCAAATAAGCTGCTTTGAGTGTGTATCTGCAAGCATTGTCAACAAGCCAGAAAGATTCATTCGATTGCTACTTTCTCGTCTAGCCATCAGCTACTACCGTACAACGATCGCCTAATGGATGCAGCGGCGAGAGCAGTCCTGTGTGTAGTGAGAAACTGAGTGAGCAGGCTGGACTTATCTGGTACTGCATGATTGGTCCAAGAGATCTGACTTAAGGCGAGGCGAAGCGAATTAGGCTTGTTGCGCGTTGCTTTTCTGTCGTGGTGGGCTGTTGTGTTGCTGCTGGACAGCCACTGACTGACCTGTGCGAGAGAACAAGAAATGCCTCATCAGTCCAGGGGTTTTTGGTGTTGCGATCATTGTAAACTGCCTTGTGACTCTGTGGAAGAAGCCAAACAACACGAAGACCAGGAGTGCCAACAGAACCCAAATAAGCCGCAACAACAACGGCCGCAAGAGCAAGAACACAAATCAGAAGGAGAACAAGAACTCCAGCAGCAGCAACGGGCCCAATTGCCACAGCATCAACAAATACAGCAGCAGCAATTCCAGCCAGCTTTTTACCACCCTCAACGAGTTCCACCTGCGCATTTTCCCGGATTTTATCCTCCAGCCATGGCTCCAGTTCCCAATTCTGCGGCTGCCACTGCCATCAAACAGGAAGGTGGGGGTAGCAGCTATGAACCACAGCCTGCCCGTCGGAAAACATTCCCTCTAATGGGGCTCAATGAACAAAGTCATATGAATGCTGATGATACCGTGGCTTGCCAGAGTCTGGAAGTTTTTGAAGCCAGCCAAAGAGAAATTTCGGATGAAGAACTACGGTCGCAGTTTGCGGGTCTGGCAATGGGGCAGCTAGGCCTACGCTGCATTCACTGCTCCAACAGCCCTCAATCACTCAGTGAAGCCACATATTTCCCTGGCAGTGCTGCTGGGATTGAATCAATGGCAGATGGAGTCAGATTGCTATCAGAAAGACATTTGAGAAAGTGCGACATGGCGCCTGCTTCCGTAAAAGATATCAATCAGCAAGCCACTGAAAAACGACGGTCCAACAACCAGGAACGGGGTTCTTCCTGGCAACAGGACGACGAACGAAGTCGCTCGGCACTGAGAAACTGGTGCTTTCGGTTCTGTCAACGTCTGGGGATTGTAGACAAGGGACCGCACGGAAGAGGGCTTGTTTTCATTCAAAATCAGGGAGATATCATGCAGGGCCGAAGGCCCATGATGGGTGCTGATCCAATAGTGCCAACACCCATGGCCCGCCGACGGACTCACGATAGTGGCGAGTACCGCCCGGGGTATGACCCCTTTGTTGCTGCAGGAGGTGAGGGATACTACATGACACAGGAAGGACCAATGACGGCCCAATCCCCTCATAGGGGATTCCAACAACAGCAAGCAATGTCTCCTTTTGACATGACGGGAGGCTTTCCATTCTTTCAAGATGCTGTGGGAAGCTGGTCCTGCAAATACTGTAACCATATACCGCCACCTTACAGAGAACCACAATGGAATTGGTCTGCACCCAATCACATGCCGCCCCCACCTCAATACGTAGACCAGCATCTGAACGTGTGCAGAGGCTATCACCATTCACTGCAAAATCAACCTATTTTTCAGGGTGGAGCTCCTCAGTTCGCCTTTGGAACGCCACAGCAGTTTCAAGGTGCCTTCGGTGGTGGCGGCGGCGGCGGGAGTCAAGGCTGGGAGGGGCAAGGGCCAAGCAACCAAGCTCAGCCAATGTCGTTTGCTTATTCACAGCATGCCAACCCAGAGACCAGCACGCAACGATCCTACCCTTCCACGCCTCATCAGATGCCTGTGAGTGGGGGAGGTCCGGGGCCTGACTATGGCGATGCGCCCAGTCGCTTGGTCATGTCGCAGCCACGAGCTCCCATTGCCTCTAGTGCAGCGTCTCTTCGGCCTGATGCCAGTTCTGCGGTTCAACGTGCCATCGACTACTTGGCAACAACCGATAGAGAGGCTGCTTTCGCTGCAGGCGTTGCACCTGGCGACGAGACAGACCAGCTTGTACTAGAGGAAGACAAGCTGCTCCTCACAGACTACTTTTTCTATCTTATGAAGCAGCTTCGGCTGTGTCGCTTTTCAGAATCCGATCGAAAGACACGTGGGGGCAAACGGGAGAAGATTGTGATTGGCTTTGGAGGGCTTCAGTGCATCCATTGTTCCGAGGCAAACAATTCACGAAAGTTCTTCTGGAGCAATGTGGATCGATTAGCCAACAGCTTTGCAGAGATTCCGGGCCACATTCTGAAGTGTCGACACTGTCCTCAGCAAACAAAGGATGCTTTGTACCAGTTGAAGCAACTGCATCCAGAGCAAATGGCTCGCCTGCCACGAGGGTCTCAAAAGGTTTTCTTCCGGCGCATGTGGCGACGTTTGCATGACGAGGATCCTCAGGCCGCCAGTCCCGGTCAATCAACGCCTCGACAGCAAGCTGCAGCGCCCGCTATTGGCGGTGACATTGACACAAAGTTTCCGGCCGTAGCAACAAAAACGTCTGATACCTCCCCAAGTGCTACCAGTGGAAGCGAAGAGAGCATTCTATTAATGCAACGTTCCACAAAAGAGGCTGCCAAGGCGCTGGCTGATTCACTGTCTATGAACTTCCCGCCGTCGCCAACATCTCGGGTGCTGTTGGCCATTCCCGAGGACAAGGAGTGGCTATCCGACACGGACTGCTTTACACGGCGGCAGATCGAGGTATTCTGTGCCACCCGAGAAGACGTTGATGTAGCTCGCAACGACCGCAAGTTTCCAGTGCACGAGGGGCAGGTCGGGATCCGGTGCATCCACTGTGCGCTTGCAAAGCAGGGTGTCGGGGCTCGTGGCTCGGGTGTTGCTTACCCCTTCTCGGTAAGCGGCATTTACGAATCGGTGCGAGAGTTCCAACGGTTGCACTTGGACTCTTGCGAGAACCTGCCTGAGGACTTGAAAGCAAAGCTTGGTGACTTGAAAGGGTCGACTTCGCTCAGCTCTGTTCTTCGCAAGTATTACGTTCTTGCCGCCAAAGCTCTCGGTTTGAAGGACACTCGGGATGGTATCCGGGCTGGCGCTGACTCTGTGCCGATTGGTTCTCAAGCTGCATTTGCTTTCTCGGACAGCGGATCCTCTGGCGGCATTAATGAAGAAATGCGCAGATCCATGAGCAATCCTCGCTCTTATGGATCAGGAGCCGGGAGTCCCTCATCTGCTGTGACACCAATGGAGAGTCGCAAGCGCAAGTCACAGCATGAGTCGCCAGATAGTTCCGAGTTCAAGAGACCTCACTCCTCCTAGCCAGTTGCTTCCGAGTGGGCTCTTGCCAAAAAAAGCGGCACTGACCACGACTGACTCTGACGCCCCCCATCAATTGTTGTCGACACTGCTCCTCCATTGTTGTTGACCACTGCAAGATATCTATGTTTGGGAATTACTACTGCTATAATGTTTGGCGTGCTACTGGGATATGGAATAGAAGCAACGCCAATGATAGACTACTGCAATAATATATAAATGGAAGGCCAGCTAGTTGTCTACCACTTCACAGTGCTTTCACTAATAATCGGATATCCCTTATCCCATGTACTAGCCAGACGGTTCAGGTGTATTGTTGTATGTGCGTGGATGGCTTGAATGGACCAACGCTGGAGGAAGTGACGATGAAATAGAATGTTGTGAGCCATCTCCTGGTAACTGGTACCTGGTACTCTGTACTGGTTATGCAGCTTGTCTTGGCGCGGTCGACCTCCGCGCTACTGCTAGCTCTACGCTCATCTCAAATACTTGATTTTCACCTTCAGCATTAACCGAGAATTGCACTGGTCGGTTCTTGGCAATCTGGATATGGCGCTGCAACAGACAACAGAGAGAAAATACATGAAAATTGTGTGGTCAGTGAATTTGGTTATACCGATACCTGGTAGCCACTCGACTCGCCCCATAGTTGCATCCGATTTTTTTCACTCAACTAAAGAACCCAAATCAATTACTACCCAATGAACTCACCTCGACCACCTTCAAAACATCCCTTTGCAAGTCCTCCATGTTGACTTTTTCCAGCAACTCGGATCCTCTTTGAGATGCCAGAATCACGCTTAATCTGTCCTTCGCGACTGACCGCGTTGTTGCTGTAGCGGCTGCTGTAGCACCGCCACCACTCATGAACTTGGCTATGAATGACATGACTCTTTCCTATTGGCAACTTGCAGGTGACTTGACTTCTTTGTTACGGAGAAAGATGATGGATGCTGTTGATGTGTGCGTGAGAGAATGTGAGAATTGCACCGGCAGCGTCTATTTTTGAAAGCACCTCAAATCACAATAATATTATACATTTTAACTATTTTTGCTAAAGGGGATGGGCAAATCTTGCAATAGCCTTGTATTGTAATGGATGTGACTCGCTAAAATCAGTTAAAAAGACGAAATTCGTATTTTGCCAGAAGATAAATTTATTTGGATTAGATTGGATTGCATTGCATTGAATTGGATTGAATTGGATTGAATTGGATTCCAATTAGTACTGTTATGTATATAGTAAACTGTAATTCAATGCAATCCAATTTAATCCAATGCAATCCAATCAAATCCAATAGAGAAAAACAGCCAAAGTAAAAGATTGGCTTTGGGCACACAATTTTTACAAAAACGCTCTAACAAATTCAACACAGAGCCATGGCCAAGTTTGCTCATCCCCAAACTACGGTAGCTACAGTAGTTTAGAGCTTCTCGCCTGTAACTCCATTTGGAGCTCCACCAAACTTTGCTTGCTATACCGCTTCAGTACCACCCACGGTAGCATAGCCCGCAACCACAGTCCTTGCCATTCGGTTGCACGCAAAACCTTGACAAGTGTAACTAACTCGGTGGTACCAGGTACCAGTGGCAACTACAAAGGAAAGCAAAGCGCAATTCTTAAAAGACCTTATAGCCAGGAAGACTCAGGTCGTCTGTGATGAAGGCGGCCTCCCGATTAGCCTGCTTTTCGTGGACCCCAATTATCCTTCGTTGACGGCGGTAAGCGGTAGGCCCTTCTTTTACCGGTAGGCAGCCGAGTGCGTCCCCGCCCATCCCATGCTGTACCTGTTCTCTCGTCAACTTCGTCTCGTATTCATGGATCCAAAGATCGTTCGACTAGTTTTGGTAGGTAACGATGAGCTTGCGTTTTACCTCGGCTCTAGAGGCAGTCGAGTGGGGAGAGCAAGGTTGAGCCTGCCAGAATTGCTGTACGCTACTTGTAGCAACATTATGATAACCTTCGTTGCCTTCCCCTCATTCCTTCAAGCAGCCACCGTGTCCCACAAGAAAGCAGCCTTGTCATAAAAGGAGCAGCTGGCTGCAGCCTCAAAATATCCCTCTCGTGTGGGATGGTTACAGACGAGCCAGTCAGCTCCATATGCCATGCTCTTGTGTTCTGTAAACTGTTTGGTGGCTGTCAAAACGAAGCGTGGATTGTGGTCAGTATCATTGAGTTGATCCATTTTGACAATGCGACAGCCTCCATGCATGGCAGCCACCAGCAACCTGTCATCCTCCAAGGGATGCCATTTGATTCTCCAAATGCCACCTCCCAAGGGAGCACTTTTCCCCATGGGCTTGTTTTTGGAAGACAGAGCCCGGACATCGTAAATGCCAATGGTTTCGTCGTAGCTTCCACAGGCCACCAGATTGTCGTTTGTGGGATGTGGTGAAATGACCGTCACACCAGCCTCAAAGTGATTTCCAAGTACCTGCATGGGCCGCGTGGTAGCTCGTGTGTCCCACAGTTTTAATTTGGCATCATCTCCTCCTGTCATGATGGCATGATGATTGCCCACAAAGGAAGCTGCCCATACTTCCGACGGAGTGTTGAATAATGTGTGTGCCAGCCAGGAGGATTCTTCAAAAAGTTGTGGATTGTGATTATTTGGTTGAAAGCAACAATTGTGGAGTTTGACAATGCCGTTGGAATAGGAAGACAAAATCTGTCTCGACGAAGATACATCATCTGTGGCAGTACTGGTCTTGTCCCAACTCAGCGCCAAACATAATGAAGATGGATCCGAGGGATCTCTGTCAAGATTCGTATTGGACACCATTTTCAATTTTAATGGTTGACTTTCTTCTTGTTGTTGTTCTTCTTCTTGAGAAAGCAACAGGGAATGAATGGAAATATCTCCACTGGAATGAGCCGCTGCAAAGTAATAGCCAGATTCACCAAAACTTTTGCTTGAGTGTGACGGCAGATGAATCCATTTTCCATCTAGAATTCCCGACAGATTGGTGGTAGGAATGGAGCTCCCAAATCGCAGAGGAAAGGACAAGTTGCTACTGTGTTGAAAGTCAGGAACCTTGACGGGGAAGAGATCCAAGCGGCCTTGACGAGATCCATCGCTCTGCAGTTCGTAGCATGCTACCACCAAAGGCCATACTCGACGACCTGAGGGCAGCTCCACAGGCTCCGAGATGGTCTCGAGACTGCAAGGATTCATCGGCATCTCGATATGATCCATCGTTATGGTGCCAGTAAGAGGATCGAATCCCATGCTAATAACAGCGCAAACAGATAAGAATCCTCCTGGCTGGCTATATAGCTACCGGTAGGGAAGCGGCTGCTACCAAAGAAAAGTGAGGCTGTGCTTTATATAACGCTCGTCCCATGAAAGGTTTCGACAGTATCCGACCTTTGGCTTTTGCCAACCGATCCAAATGCCGAAAGGATGGCGACTGCTTCGCTTTTGTTGAATGTTGAACGCCTTGCTGCCGAATCCAGCAGGATCCAGATGCTTTCTCAATGGTTGTTTGCTTGGACGGGGCTACCATACGTACGGTAGTGGAGGCAAGAGACTCCACAAATGCAGTTCCAAAGATTGTTTTTACAGCTTCTCTGGCTAGCTTGTAAAGGTTTGAAAAATTGCACACAAAGTAGAAGTTATTTGCTACATTTATCTGCATTTTCACTAAAATTAACAATACAAGTATGTATTAAAAAACCACAAAACGTTTGATAATTTATGTAATTTGACCAAAGACGCCGCAAAGAGGTCAAATCAGCCAAAGATTCATGTTCATCAGACACCGACTTCGGGCACGCAACCCACGACGACACTCGATCGACTTGGTGTTGATCAAAAAATAAATATACCCAGACCTGAAAGGGTACAGTCGTACAGAGAGTCGGAACATCGATCCCTTGGGTGCAAGATCAGGTATTATTAGTTACTAGCTAGGCCAACATACCATGGCCGACGAAGGCGGTGTGGCTCATGCCGTGGACGAGAAGGAGAAGCGTCGGCGCAAGCAGGCGAACCGGATGGGCAAAGTGCTATCCAAAGTGTGGGCATTGAAGGGATCGGAGGCCTTTCAAGAAGAACGACACGCCGCCAGCAAGGAAGGACACGCACTGGACTTGACCACTATTGGACAAAAGATTGACGCCCAAAAGTATCGACTCGGCAAGCACGGCTGGGAGGATTTCGCCAGGGATCTGGGTGGAGTTTACAATCGACACATTGCTCGGTACGTACAGTCAGAACATGGCATCCAATAGATCAAACAGCAAAAGCAATCCTTCGTCTTATCCCTTCACTTCTTTCTATTTTTTGTTTCTTCTTTGGATACGTAATTATAGCAAAACCAAACACGCCAAGCAAGCAGCCATCCATATTCAGACCGTCAAGGACTTGTTGGGCCACAGAGACAAATCCCTGGCAGATTTAGCCAAAGGATTCACACCCTCCGAGGCTCCCGTATCCAGTAGTTTGAAAAAACGCAAAGCTTCGGAAGACCTCGAAAACAATCGTATCACTCGCAAGAGACCCTCCACCGCACAACCAGCCGGTGGCGGGGATCAGGAGGGTGAATTGACACTCAAAGATCGAGAAGTACGAGCATTGGAATCGCTGGAAGCATTTATCGAAGAAAATGGAGGATCCAAGGAACAAGTCGCTGGATTCCGCTCCAGAGTTACACGAAAACCATCCGATCGACGATACGATATCAATTTCTACAATTCGTCAGGAAGGCGATTCCGATCCATGGTGGAAGTGGGCAGGTTCCTCAATATCATCAAGGCAGATAGTAGACCCAAACGAAAAGCCACTTTCAACAAGAAGAAACCAAAAACTTCCAGAGAAAAGGAAAACGAGAAGAAAAAACTCAGACGGGAATTGGAACGACTGCGCAAAGCACATCAACGTGCTATCAAATCATTGGACGATTTTATCAATGATCAAAAGGAATCACGATACCCCATGGAGGATCTCATATTAATGGAAGAAGATGAAGCACAGCACGGAAAGAAACCCATCACACAATCCACATGTACCGCGGCGAGGATACCCGATATCAAGGGATTCCCAGACATTCCACAACATTGCATCCCCGATTTACTCATGACGTGGGATTTCCTCTGTACCTTTCACAAAACACTCAATTTGGAACCCATATCCTTGGATGACTTTGCATCGGCACTCACCTACAAACCCCCCGAAGATGTTAATGGGGATGACATTCAAGCTCCACCCGTGTATCTCGCCGAGGCACATTTGGGCCTCTTGAAATTGTTGGTCAGCGATCGACAGAGCGACGAATGGTGGTGGTCCATACTCGAAACGCAAGAGACGGAAAATCCAGAGGCCAAGATTTTGGCTGCAGAAGAAAAGGAAGAAGATGGCAAGGCGGCAGCCATCAAAGTCGACATGGAGGCGTTGTTGGCCGACGATGAAGATCCACTCATCACTAACAGTTGGCTGGCATCGTTGGAGGATGTCGGCAAAATGAATAGTACACAGGCGGATGCCCTAACGAATGCCATCAAGACGGCGTTGCACGTCGTGGCGAATAAATGGGTGGGTGCCTACTTGCGAAAGGCATTGAAAATGTTGAAACAAAACGATCTGAAAGACACCAAACGGGCCATTGTGTGGCTTGTGGAAAAGGTCAAGGAAGCTCGACCGGATTTGTCCAGTAGGAGTGTCAGAGAAAGCCGAATGATGGAAATCAGGGCAAAGGTCGTTGAAGATGCCAAGCAGCAAATGGACAAACTGGAAGCATCGGCTCCGATCGTCAAAGAAGAAGATCTGGTGTCCGATGTTGAAGAGTCCGATGAAGAGAGTGATGACTCGGACGACGAGGAAATGGGGGACGCAGAAAAACAAGGCAGCAAAAAAGCGGGCGATGCAGATGCCAAGGACGATTCCGAAATGCCGTCATCGTACATCCCACCACGACCATCCCCTACGTTGGTGGATCTACTGCTCCCGCCATTCAAACCAAACCAAAACTCGGAGTTCTTGAATCCGTTCACATGGTCGCAATTAGCTGGTGGTGCGGCGTGCAGGATTCTCCATCGAATGAAACGACTGCGAAATGAAGTGGACGATGCTTTGCGTGCCAGCCACGATTTGCCACAACTTACAGTTGCTCAGCGCAGGGAGCGAGAGGCTGTTTCGGCTTCTCGGATATTTACTGAGTGCTGCGCAGTGATTGACGGCGAGAGTCCGGGCGAAACCGCAGTGAAACACTTGTGCTCGGGAGACGATTATTTGGACCTAGCCCCCATTCAACGCCTTTGCATTTTGAGAATCATGATTGAAGCTGCGTATGACACAGTTCGAGTGCAGCAAGTAGTGGACGGGAACTTTAAGCAGCGCATCAATGCCCTGAAGGCCTTGGAAGCCGAGGAACGAAAGGCCAAGAGTGACGCCAAGAAGAAGGCCACCGCTGCAGAAAAGGCAGCCCGAGAACAGCTGACGGCTGAAGTCCAAAATAAGTTTTTGGAGGAAAAGCGAGCAGAAATCCGAAAAGTGAACGAAGGATCAAATGAGTTCACAGAAGAGTTTATGGAGTCTTTGGCTGACGACGACATTCTCGAGGATGAGGAGATCAAGGCTGACTATACCGCTCTTCCAGGCCCCGAAAGCTTTAGCAAGATCGAGGTCAACAAGATGGTGGCCCGGATGCAGCAAGAGGCTGCGTTCGAAACCCATTCCGTCAGAGTACTGACCATGGAGGAGCTGCTCGAGCAAGAGAAGGAGCAGTTGAAGGCAATGGAAGAACAGCTTGCGAATCTTGTAGCTGAGAACCCGGACACCGACGCCATGGACCGAGACACATCGAGGGCAATTGACAGGCTGAAACGAAACGTGGAAAAAGCCAAGGAAGCAACTGAAACACTGCCAGAAAATAGACAATCTGCCATACTTGTCCTCCGCGATGCAATTGCTGATGGCACTATCAAGGTTTTAAAGAGTGCGATTCGTGAAGCCAAACTTGCCAAGTTAACTGGCGAAGACGAGACTACTGGAGGCGTCTGGGCGCTGGGTTTGATGCGCGACGCTGTGTTGGAGCTAGAAAACGCCAAAAATCACAAGAAGGTGGCAGACGCCCAAAAGGATCTTGTGGCAAAACGCAACAGGTGCTTCATCAGGAACGTCCCCATTGGACAAGATCGTTTCAGAAATCGTTTCTGGCACTTTGATAGAGACGAGCATAGTCACTTCTGGACCGAGACTGATTATGTCATCATTGAGGATTCATCAAAAGAACCTCAAACGAAGTCTGCTGGGTTCCTTGATCTCGAGCGAGTGAAGGAACACGTTTTCCTGGGCACTAATGACGAGGAAGAGGATATGATTGGAAACAACGAGAAAGGTGCTTTCCTCAAATTCTCCAGGCAGGAATACCACTCGTCTGGGCTGGATGCTTGTCTGGCAAAGAAGAATTGGGGATGTCACGCAACTGAAAAATCGATCAGGACACTCATAAAGGACTTGGACAGCAGAGGGGTCCGAGAGAACGAGTTGAAAAGCAAGCTCAAGGAGACGTTGGAAGAAAATGTTGGTGAGAAGCCAGAAGGCTCAAAGGAACTAGGCGCAGAGGGTTCTGCCGATGACACCGCCGTCACGTTGACCAGCGGGGACGAAGATGCATTCAAAGGACTGATGGAAACGGAAGACATTGCTTCAAACTCCTCCATTTCGATTGAAACTTTGGAAGGCTTGCAATCTGGGATTGGGGCAGAAGTGCGAGTGCGCGTTATTGTGGATGGCTCGAAGGAACCTGCCATCTCGCGCTATGAGAATGGTAAGATCACTGCTTTCAGGAAGCGGGAAGAGATCGTTGAACCAGAGGGGGGAGACGAATCCGAAGAGGAGGATGAAGAGAAGGAGAAACCAGCTCCCACCACTCGTGAGACACACGATTGGCAAGCGACAACTGACAGAGGACATACTTACTGGCTCCCTGGCCCCGAGTTGTTGGAGAGCATCTGCCGTTTTGTGAAGTGGAGCAACAAGGAAAAGGGATACTTCGAGTTTGATGCTGCGTTTCATACCTACAGGAACCCCTTGGGGCGCCATTGCGGCCGTGCTGCGGATGCTCCTTATTCGTCGTCGCCAATGGTCTTCGCTCGCTACATGGTCAAGAGAGAGCAAGAACTTTATACGAAACTCAAAAATAAGAACTACGACAATAACTGGGGCGGAAAAAGTGGGGCGAGGGCTGTCTGGACCAACTCTATGAAGGATTACACCTTCGATTTTCGATCTGCAAAAGACGGTCTCTTGACGCTGGAAAATGCCTTCTTCGAGCTGATGGACGGAATTCCATCTGATGACGGCCCAAGTGGCAAGGAGTTACTAGAGAACCCGGCGACACGAGACGACATCGAGCTTGAGTCACTTGACAGCAAGAGTATCCATGGCTTGTGGAACTCTTTGGCGAGCCGTGCGGTGTTCTATGAAATTGTCAACAGTAAGTTAGGCCTCCCTGGTGGGTTCTTCATTCGGTTGCCGCCATTTTTCTTTCCCCATTGCTGACAGGTTTGTTCCCAGATTGCAAGACGACAGGATTTCTCGCTTTGGCCTTCGATCTGCTCTGCAGGAACACAACGGCCTATTTGGCCGCTCACAAGTTGCTGAACGTGAAGGTAGAACCAGTGCACCAGCCAATTACACGATCGACGAGGCGCCCCAATGCGTGGCAGCAGGCCAATCAAGAGGCTGGTTGGTAATACGTGAAACGTTGCAAGAAAAAGTATAGAGCCATGCTATTGCCAAGGAAGGAGGCTCGACTGTCATCAGAACGCCGTCTGGAAGTTAATTGCTAGTTCATCTAGCTAGCTGCTTTCCTGTGAAGGAACTGCTAGAATATCTCTAGTAGTCATCTATTCTATTCTACCAGTCTTTTTGATGTCCCTGACGTTCTCGTCGCGATTGTACATGCCGACTCGACTCGTTCATGACTTTGCAGTAACAGATTGCAGAAACTTCGACGTCTTGCTTACTTTCTTCACGAGTTCCTCAGTTGGGACGTCCTTCTTTTCCTTGTAAGCTACGACTGTTGGCACGGAGAACTACATATGAAAACACACGACATCGAAAGCATGGTTCGTTGAGGACTACAGGGTGGCACGGACTGACTCAAAATGATAGCAGATTGATAACATACCTCTCTCAAAGCATGGGACACAGACATGACACCCATTGCTGAGCTCCTCCTTCCACTGAAAGGCAACGTGTCGGGGCTGCGACCGCATTGTGAGCCCAGATTGATTTTGCCAAAGACAGCGGAGAAGCGATCAATGACGGTCGAAGCTGTTTCTGCATCCTTGGCGGTAAATAGCGAGACCTGCTGCGCGTAAGGGCCATCTTGACCAAAAGCGAGTACCGTTTCAAATTCCTCATAGGGGGCGATAGGGATGACAGGTCCAAACTGTTCCTCATGGTACACCTTCATGCTGGAATCCACCGGGTAGAGGACAGCGGGCACCATCAGCGTGGAATCGTCGCCTCCCACAAGAGTGCCACCATCCTTGTTCATTATCGAAGCACCCTTCTCAAGAGCGTCAGCAATCAACTCTTTCATGTATTGGACACGTTTGGCGCTCGGCAAGGGTGTCACTTGCGAGAACTTCTCGTCCTCAAACTGTTGCCAAGGAAGCCCAACCCGCATTGCTGAGAAGGGAAAAGTGAGCTTCACAACGACAAACACAGGATGTCACCAGAAAACCGTCCCAAGAGACATACCTTCCACCTTTTGTACGAAAGCTTTCGTGAACGAGTCGCCATGTGCTTTAGGTACAAAGAGTAGCTTGAGCGCTGTGCATCTCTGTCCATTGTAGCTGAGGGTCCCAGTGATGGTTTCCGATAGGGCATTCTCCAAGACCTTTTTGTGTTTGCGTTCAAAGATGTCAGGGAGGTAGATCTTTTCAGGTTGAAGTAATGTTTGTGCAAGCCCGTGAGTTGTAGAAGGTGAACACATTGACATAAAGGCGAAGACAAACACTTGTTTCATCCGCTTGAGTACTCTACTAGTACGTACCGCCATGTTGTTTGCTTCTAGCTGAAGAAAGACCTTCAACCTGTGGGGATGAGGGTGTTGCTTGATCAGATCATCAGCAGCATTTGATCCACCTATGAATGCAAGTCCGTCAATATCACCAGTTGCCATAATGGGTGGCATGGTAGCTCGTCCTCCTCCCGAAATGAAAGAGACGGTTCCCTCAGGCAGCACTTTGAATGCTTCCACTATACGGTGCCATAGTACCAATTCATTCATACAATACAGTAGCTGTGAGCACCACAGTGGTTGTCGACGTTACAAGGATCGAAAGGATCGAAATAGATTGGACTTACTAGTCAGGAAATGAACGAGACCTCCAACGGTTGGAATTTTGAGAACTACAATGTTCCCCATGAGTAATGCTGGGATGATTGTGGCGTAGGTCTGAAAGTTGCGTAGAGCAGTAGAGACGAAGTGAGTGACGTAGCATGTATGCACAAAAGCATAATCGCAAGCAGCACGCACCTCATTCTGGAGTTAGGGAGAGCAGAAGGAGACATAGCGAGTGAGTGAGTGACTTGACATACATGTATATGTACCGGTACGTCCAAAAATCAAACAAACAAACAGCACGGAGCAATAATTACCAGTGGATAGTTGTAGGGTCCCAATGCGAGAATGATTCCAATGGCAGTACGCCTCACCAGCGCCTTGGTGCTCCCGATTGTCTGCCAAACACCAGCAAATTCTGGGTCTGTTTGGATGCTTTCGATAACCTATAAATAGTAGTAGTGCCACAAAAGAATGTGTGAATTGGTGGATTGGTCTCTGTACAAAACAACAAATCTGCGACGATTTGGATGCAATTTTACCTTTCTGGCAAAGGCAACAGTTCGATCAAACTCTGCCTCGGCATCTCCATAGTTCTTTCCGATTTCCCACATGAGCAAGTTGATAATGGAACTTCGTTGGTCCTGCAATGCCGTCAAGAATGCTTCAATAGCTTCAATTCGTTCCTGCAGTGACATTTGTGGCCATACTCCACGTCCATTGGCCCACGCCTTTTTGGCCGCCGCCAAGACTTGCATGGATGTTTCGGTCGAGAATTGTGGCATTTTGCCAATTTGTGTGGGTGTCAAGGACGACTCTTCTTCGTCACTGTTCCTGTTGCAACATCCAAAAATATCCTTACTTCCTTGATCCTTGACAATGGCTTCGGGAAAAAAGGAGGCTCCCTCAATCATGGGTGCCACTCCTAGGGGAGTGCATGTTGTAGTGCCGCCAGTGATTCCGGTCAAGGATTCCAAACAAACATTCTTCTTGTCATCTCCGTCTGCTTGCACTCCTCGGACGCCCAGAATGGCCAGAGAAAGGATGAACCGACTGAAATGGAACTTCATGGTGGAAGGACGATTGAGGCTCTAGGTAGTGTTATTGTGATAGTGCAGGGTGGATAATGTTCTCTAGAGCTATCGCACTCGTATGACAACAGCTATCGGTATGATTGACAACTAGCTATATAGCCCGGTCAAGGAAAATGACGGAAAGATTCGAAATGGTTCCAATCAATGAGTCAGTGCCCTTCTTCTTGCAGGATTGTTGACTCGATTCATCATTCATTTGACAAATCTCGCTGGCTTGATCGACTCAAAACGAGTTTGGATCGGATTGTTTTAGAGAGAAGACAGCGCAATGACGATGACCGCGACGGTCCTCCAACCAACATAGCCCTTAAGACGAACACCACCAGTTCAAACGCTCTTGTCATAAACTTTCCAGAAGAAACAGAAGAGGGAGACAGATTCCTTGGCACACAATATTTCCCAACAACTAACTGACTCAAAACGAAGCCCAGTCCATCCAAGTATTGATACAATAGTAATCATTGACCATGTCCGACGGAGAAGGAGATTTGTTCGCTGACAGCGATGACACGGCCGAGTTGATCAGCAACAGCAAGCCAGAGCCCAAAAAGGCAACCAAGAAGAAACTGGGAGCCGCCGCGAAACGCAAACGTGCCAATGTCCCCGATGCCGATGGCGACAGCGACAAGGAAGACTTGTTTGATTCGGACGATGAAGGCAGTAGTAAGAAACCAGCCGCGAAGAAATCCAAACCCATGTCGAAAAAGGAAAAAATGGAAGCGCTGCAAAAGAGAAAGCGTGCTGCCGCGGGCGGAGATGAAGACATGGTGAGTGGCGTTCCGTCCGAAAAGAGCAAAAAAGGCGGCGGAGGAGAATCGGACGGCGAAGACAGTTACAACTCGGCAAATTTCCAATTGACCGAAGACGATCGCAACTTTATCGATACCGAAGGAGACGATGCGGAAGCCATCAATGAACTTTACGCTGAGCAACACTTTGACGATATCCGTGGTGAAGCCATGGAGGACGATGGAATGAGCAGGAAAAAGAAAGGTGGCGGTGGCGGAAGTCGGTCCAGTGGCAGTCGCAGCCGTAGTGAAAAATTAGACCCCGAGAAGGATCTCGATAATCCCATCATGGCGGCCGTTCACAAGATGAAGAAAAAGAAGAAGGAAAATCGATCCTTGACGGAACTCGAGGAAGAAGCCAAGACGTTCTTGGAAAAAATGGAACAAGCGGCCGAACTAGACGAACAAGCCATCAAGGAACGACGTCCAGCAACCAAGAAACTCGTCTTGTTGGGACACGTCGTAGAGACGCTCACCAAGCGAGACCTCATTCGCGTACTCCTCGATTTGGATGTCCTTTCCCTATGTCGACGATGGATTCAACCATTGCCCAATGGAACCCTCGGTAATGTCACGATTCGACAGAGGCTTTTGGATTCCATTGCCAACATGGCGGAGATTACACCCGGTGACCTCAAGAGATCCGAGTTTGGAAAAGTCGTCATGAGCCTCTACATGCACAAGAGTGAGACACCGGCCATGAAACGACAGCACAAGGCACTCATCGAACAATGGAGCCGACCCATCTTTGAAAAGTCAGGAAACATGAGAGACTTGGCGCGGGTGCACCATGCACGAGGAGAAGGTGGTCTGGCCAGCATTTCAAGACAGCAAATGGCAGAGCAACGCCGCATGGAATCGGCAGCGGCTGGTAGTGCTGGCGGAGGCAGGAAGGATATCGACTCCATGATCAAAGCTGGAAAAGCGAAAGGTGGGGCATCGGGGCTCAATCGGGTTCGTGTGCCGTATTCCAAGGGCTTTCAATACACGATCCGGCCCAATTCCAAGACGACACAGAGTCCCGCTGAAAAGGGAGGACAAGCCAAGGACGCTGGTGCAAGAGGCAATCTGAAGAAACGCATGATGGAAAAGGGTCGAGCCGTGACCAAAAACCAAAGGAGTGCCAACATTTCGGTCGAAGGGAGAGCCAACAAGGGCTAGTACCAGGTACCGCTGCACGAAACTGAAAAGCTGCCCTCTGATGTCGCAAAAATTAATACATGTACGACGAGGAGTGAGACAATCTGCCTTTATCAAAGATAGATACATGTAAATACATAGTTTTATAGTTTCTTAATGACTTAAGAGCTGCTTTTGTCATATTTCCTTCCTACCGTAGTGTGTTACCGGTACCCTGGCATTGCTTTAGCTGACTGCGTTGCGTTAGGTGCGTGGCAACTGGTAGCAGCATTCCTTGCAATGAAGCTCCCCAACAAACATGATGAAATCCATCATCTCTACATCTGGCCAGTGGCAACACGCTGCGCGAAGGTGTTTCGGCAACTGATCACTTCGACTGTACCGTAGCAAACGGAGGCAGCAAGCGGCGAAGTGCGGTAGTCAGAAGCCATTGTACCGGACAAAACAGGATTGTGGAAAACTATCACAGTTTCAGGAACTCTGTTTCCATTGCGATATCTGCGGCTAAGCTGGGCTTACTGCCAAAAACTATGTGACAGAGGCACGCATGCTCAACACGCCAAAAATAATACGATCCTTTCTATTATTTCTTCTTGTTTACAATTCGGAGCCTACAATTTACCTCTCCTTCAAGCGATTCTGCATGATAGCAAGACCAAGCTCGTAAATTGTTGACGAGAGCAGGCGCTCTTCTCGCTTTTGGGCGGTCTTCTCGGAAGCGCTTCTGTTTTCGAGGGCTTCAATCTTATCTTGCTTTTCTCTCAGTTTT
>CAICTM010001594.1:0-26199 GCA_903772945.1 Seminavis robusta
CACCACCTCCACCACCAGCACCGGAACCAGTTGTATTTGGAGCGGGAGTCGTGGTCGTACCAGGCGGATCGAGGCTGTTTCCACCAGCAGGAGCTGGAGCTGGCGAGGCAGCCGGAGCTGGCGTCGCAGCAGGTGTTGGAAGCTTCCAGGATCCGACGTGACCAATCGGAGGTGGACGTACAACCGGGGTAGTACTGACAGCTGATGGGGCAGTCTGCGGGGGAACGCGAGGCGTTGCCTGGAACAGACGCTGGGGTTGTTGTGCGTCACCATGAGCTTGAGTTTGCGCAAATTGTACAGCGCGAGCTCGTTCCGTGGGAGTTGTAACGGGCGGTAGCTCGTCAACAACGGGGTCCCTGGGAATTTGCATACTCAGGCGACGAGATCGTTCTTGGAATTCGAGGTCGCTCATACCAAACGTACCGGAAGACCTACGTGTAACACGATAAGGTAGCAGTGTCTGGTCGTTGTAGTTCGTCGTCATGGTGATCTTGTTGTTGTTCTAGTCGTTTTCTCGATGTGTGCTAGCTCGATTTCGACGTCGAAAAACATCACCTTGTTCAGGATCTTTCGGGTGAGATCACGGGGTGTCAGATTGACCAGGAGGTGTCACCAGCTGCAGTTAGCAGCCGTCTCCTGACCCAATCCGATGGCTAGGATCGAGATTGAGCTTGTTCTTCGTGTCAGCAGCGTCATCGACGTACTGCTGTGCGAATAAGAGCTCAGTCAATCTACCCCTTAAACGGTAGTTAGAACAGTCACATCGCCATCTTGATGTGCTGGATACTTCACTCTGAGTTCGAATTTCCAGGAGAAACTCGAGCTCGAAATCCATCCGCTTTACCACGGCGGAGTGGATCAACAACACCATGTTGTGTTGCATCTTCCAAATCGCCATCCGTCCCGTCATTGCAACGCGATGTGGGTGTAAGCGTAGATCACGGCTTCGCCCTGCTCTACACTACGCGATATCTTCACTGCGGAGGATGACGCTCGCTCATAACCTACGAACTGAGGTCGATGTGAAGGATGACATGGTGGGGAGTTCGACGTAAAAGTATGAACTAAAATAGAGGGGAATTACGCTACGAGGTAGATCTTCATTAGGGTTGAGGTTGATCTCGATGTGACAACGCCATCACATCTCACACTTTCGTCTCCTCCATCTCACCAGGTTCAAAGTCAAAGAGGTCAAAGAAGAGCATGGGGGACTCCGTTGCTGTACAGAATCATCGCATTAAAGGCTTCCAACAGGCAGCAATACTCTTGGTAGCAGCAGCGTGCACCCGATTGACCGCAGGATTCGTCAGTAGCATCGAAAGCGTTAAGGTCTTTCAACATGCAATCATCAGCCGAGGAAACCACCAGAACAACTCCAGTTCTGCCACAAGACGCCGCGCTATCTGCCTTGTATGCGACCATTCACGACGTTCCCACGTCCCAGTTGGCCCATCAAACGGAATTGGCCTTGGTGCTATTGATGGATCGTCCCAATCAAAGAATTCTGTTCCAAGTACCCAATACCAAACTCGGTTGGCGCTTTCATTTTGGGTGTCGTCTCATGATACCCAACAACAACAACGACGACAGGAGTAATGATGATACAACAGAACAAGACATGATCAAGACCATCCTACAAGAACATGGCCTGGAAGCAACTGCCATACGACAAGCAGGAACCATGCTCTTTAGCTTTCCCAACCACCACGATCCTATGCGGGTTACGGTGCTGGAAGCAACCATACTAGACACCGACAATAACAAGTCGGGGGGAACTTGGTTCTCTTGGGAAAGTGTACCCTACCAAGACATGTGGGCAGATGATATCCTGTGGCTACCATGGTTCTTGTCTGCAAATGGTTCTTCTAATAATGTCACCTTTGAAGGGCACTTTGTCTTTGATGGAACTCCAGGACCTACCAGTCCGCTCGTTGCGCACAACTGCCAACGAACCGACGCTAATAACGCGAAAGCTACAAGCAACAAATAAATAATCACAACAAAACAAGAGTGGACGCTACAGTATTAGTCTTCAAAACTCCCGTCGGTCAGATCCCAAGGCATCCGTTGCTTCATCATTGGTACTACCCAGCCCAGCCGCTTCCCAGCGTTTCTTTGCCTTATCAACTTGCTTTCTGAATTGAAACGTCGACATCATGGTCGAGCCACTCATTCCAATTCACGTTGAATTCAATGAACAGAAAGTTTTCACCCAGAAAATCTTCCATACTGAAACAGTACTGTTCCCATCGATCTTTATCAATGACTGGTTCAGCGCACTTGTCCGTCGCCGTTGTGCGGTAGCAATCATGGAGCCAGCCCACATAGTACACGCAATCTTTCGGCCGAGTCCCATAAGTACGGGCAAGCTTGACAAACTCTTTCCAGTTTTGTTCTTCGTCCGAAACCTTTTCCCAGGAATCTCTCTTCTCGGCAAACGAGGAAAAGCTTCTTGGAAGACGTTTCTTCAGCTCCTCATCGGTAAAAGGTTTCTTTGAGCCAACTTGGAAGATCTGATCATCTTCAATATGGAATGGCTCCAGACATACAACAATTGCAGGGTTGCCGTCTGAGTGAGGTTCAGGGGAGTTGGGATCATCCGGAAGTGAGCCTTGCCAACAGCAATCAATTGCAAAGTAAAGCGCCCATTTCAACTGGCCCTTGAAACAGTAGACACCCTGGCCAAAATCGTGTTTCACATTGCGAGCAGCGTACGAGTGGTCTAGTCGAAGATTGTCAGCAAAAATTTCTTCCAGTTCTGTGGCAGTGGTACCATGCATAAAGCACTCGTTGAATTTGCACCCATCCAAGACAGTCTGGGTCTGTCTGACTACATCTGCAACACTTCCTTTCTTGAGATTGACTCCCAAGTAGGAGAGGCGTTCATCTCCCCTGTAGTTTTCTTTGATTTTTGTGTCAAAGTCTTCCTTTTTGCCGAATGGATTGTTGACCCCGAGCCTATCAACGAGGCATTTGATAGAAACAAGGGTGGGCGTTTTGCCCTGAACACCAAATTCCTTTTCCAAGTTTCGGATGACCTCGAATCGCTTGCGGACATACATCTCATTCATTCCCAGAGCAATGCAAAAGTCTAGAGCCTCGTTTCATCGATTGGTGAAAGGCGGCAGCATCTTTGCGGTACATCTCATCGACCTTGTTCATCAAAACTTCCCACAAGACATCTTTAATCGGTCGCCTTGGGTTAAGACGATTCAGTTCAGGAAGTAAACCAGGGAAGATGAAGTTAGCTTTGTTCCAGATCTCTTCTCGGCTCAAGAATGGTTTCTTTTCTTCAGCAATGGAAGTTTCGGAGGCAGTGCCTTCATCAACTGGCTGTTGGCCGGAGTGATTCGCGTCAGCCACTGGTACGGGAACAAAGGATCTCAGGGATCTGAGATAAGTATCATCTTTGTCCCCAACAGAGGTGGTATCGTGAGAAGACATGGCCAATTCGCCGTCGGTCTATGGACAGGACGTGTGCTATTGCGTTCAGCTGGTTCCGTGTCCAATAATGAACTGTGCTAGAGCGAAAGAAGCTCTCTCGTTGTCGATTATGATTCGTAGCTTCCTTCGAATTTGTGTGCTTGTTTCGGAGTTTCCAATGCCGAATGCGGTAAACACAGAATAAGCCAGTTGGAGCTGTACACGTGTATTGTTTCCTGGTACGTGTGGCCGTACACCGTCTGCTTCATGCTGTCATCATAGGGGGCAGATCTGGCTATTGTTGGGCCCGACAAGGTGCCAAAAGCAACCGCCGGGAGCGATTGCTAGATGGAAAGAGATACAGTAGCCGGCCAAAGAGCTTATTCACGTGTGGACCATTCATGATATGGTAGTTGGCTGGGATACCCTGGCAGACTGAAGAGACTCGGTTGTACGCATAAGGTCGCTAGCAGCTGTGACGACCATCCAACCTGCTTCGGTATAAGTGCTAGCATAATAAAATGGCGAAAGACCTCGGGGACGATGATTGCGTCTACTACTAGCTAGATCGTGTCACAGGCAAGAGCCTCCAACAGCATCGAAGAAATTGATGCTGGTAGGCTCGCACAAACTACAAGCAGAGACAACATTTGTTTCACAGTTGCGACTATTTTCTTTAACTTTTGGATAGTAACAGTGTACAGAACCCTTCTCTGCCGCTACGATACGTAACCATTGAGTCGCCCGCACAATTCGGTTCAGTTCAAACTCAAACAAACAATAGGGGATACCAGCTCAGACCAGGACCATTCGCAAGCCACATGCTTAGAGAGACACTTCAACAGGGCCCTCGCCTCCAGTGGAATAATCAAACACATACTTGATCTCACATCCATGAGCATACTTGTATGTCTTCATTCCACTGGCAATAAGGCAACCACAGAAGTCAGTCTCAAACTGCTTGTGCATCTTGGGAGCAGAAGGATGAGTCATCTGAGCCTCGAGGAAGGAAAGAGGATCAACAGAGCTGAGCATGGCATCATCATCAGGAGGGCACAAGGCACATCCAGAAAAGTCAACATTGCCCCACACAAGGTACTCCAGAGGCTTGGTTCCAGCAGCATTGGCACGAAGCGAGAACTCATGTTCATCATCCTTGACATCAATCTCCTTGTTGGGCTTGAAAGACTTCATGGAAACTCCCATCTTCTCACCATAGGAGTCCACAAAGCACTTGCTGACAATGGGGGCATGCTTCTCAGAAGGAACATCAACAGCGCCATGAATGAAGATCATGGCACCCATCTCACCAGGCTTGTCTCCAACAGAATCCTTGGCAGGAGGAATGGAGGCAACTGCAGTGGACTCAGAGGAATCCTCAAGAACAGGGCTGTCACCATTGGAATAGTCAAAGACATACTCAATCTTGCATCCATGAGCATGCTTGTAGGTCTTCATTCCACTTTCAACAAGGCAGTCGCAGAAGTCAGTCTCGAACTGCTTGTGCATCTTAGGAGCAGAAGGATGGGTCATCTGTGTCTTGATGAAGTCAAATGGATCAGCAGAGCTGAGCATAGCATCATCATCAGGAGGACACAAGGCACAGCCAGAAAAGTCAACATTGCCCCACACAAGGTACTCCAGAGGCTTCGTTCCAGCAGCAGCATGAAGCGAGAACTCATGTTCATCATCCTTGACATCAATCTCCTTGTGGGGCTTGAAGGACTCCATGGAGTATCCCATCTTCTCACCATAGGAGTCCACAAAGCACTTGCTGACAATGGGAGCATGTTTCTCAGAAGGAACATCAACAGCGCCATGAATGAAGATCAAGGCACCCATCTCACCAGGCTTGTCATCTCCAACAGAATCCTTGGTAGAAGCCACAGAGGCAACAGCAGTGGACTCAGAGGAATCCTCAAGAACAGGGCTGTCACCGTTGGAATAGTCAAATAGATACTTGATCTTGCATCCATGAGCATGCTTGTATGTCTTCATTCCACTGTCAGCAAGGCAGCCACAAAAGTCAGTCTCAAACTGCTTGTGCATTTTAGTAGCAGAAGGATGAGTCATTTGGGTCTTGAGGAAGGAAAGAGGATCCACAGAGCTAAGCATGGCATCATCATCAGGAGGGCACAAGGCGCAGCCAGAAAAGTCAACATTTCCAAACACAAGGTACTCAAGAGGCTTGGTTTTCCCGGCAGTGGCACCAAGGGAGAACTCAGGTTCATTATCCTTGACATCAATCTCCTTGTTGGGCTTGAAAGACTTCATGGAGTATCCCAGCTTCTCACCATAGGAGTCCACAAAGCACTTGCTGACAACGGGTTCATGCTTCTCAGAAGGAACATCAACAGCGCCATGAATGTAAATCATGGCACCAATCTCACCAGGCTTGTCATCTCCAACAGAGTCCATGATAGCAGGTTTCCTGGCGGAAGCGGTAGCAGAATCGGCGACCTGCAAGCTTTCGAGGAGGTTGGCAGCAGCGGCACGGAAGGAGCCACCGCTGACGGCAGGGATGGACGTGGCCACGATGACGGCTAACCTGACAATCTTCATGGTAGTATCTGACGATGCGAGCGAAAAGAAAGATGAAAGGAGTGTTTTGCAAACGAGGCTTCGAGGAGCGCTTTTTGTTTTGGTTTGGAAGGCTTTTTCTGATTGTAGTGGATCAGATTTGTGAGAAAGGAATGAAGCAAAGTGGTTTCGTCCTCTTTTTGTTGGTTCCAGGGGTATCTTTTCTCTGCACTACGTAAGTGAACGGTGCTCTACGTAATCGTAGCTTTCTTCTTTTGGATTTGAGGCGCTTCCAGTAATCACTCGGCGTAGAGGCCTACAGAGATCTTTTGTTCCTGTTTTGTTGTAGGTTCAGGTACTGATCTGTCGTACCAGCCAGCAGGGTTTTGTTGCATCCAGCTATTTAGCTAGATCCTTCTGCCAAGTTGTTGTTGTTCGAGAGAACTCTCAATGCCTGCCTGGCCTGACAACGAAAGTGGACCAGATCTTTTGTTCCGGTTTTCTCGTAGGAGGTCTACCAGTGTTTCCGTAGAGCGCAGCTTCTCTTGTTTGGTTTGAGGAAGAGGTGGCGAGGGAGAGCAGAAGGGAAGAGGAGAGAACCGACCTTTGGCTTCTTATCCGCTACGTAGGTGTACGATCTTTTGTTCCGGTTTTCTTGTAGAAAGTGTACCAGGACGCTCGTAGAGGTTTCGGCCGCTCAATGCTGGCTACATATTGCTAGCTAGCTAGTCTCAGCTTTTTTTGCCAGCCACCTGTGACAAGAGTATTCACTTGTTGCGGTCTTGATCTTGCTTGATGACGAAAGCAGCAATCCCAGCTTGCAGAGATATTCTTTGCGTCTTTTGGCTACCGGTACAGCCCTGCCCTCAGCTTGGATCTTTGGTTCCGGTTTTTGACTGCTTGGGATCGAGAGCAGCCAGCTGAAGGCAGCAACAGTGGCGTTGGACTGCTAGCGACGGGTCTCATATCTCCTTTGAGTACCGTGGCTTCTTTGAAATGATTTGCGAGGAGCAACCTTTTGATGGAGTTCCCTTTTTGGGAGCTGACCTGACCGAGGAAATGGAGCCGGAAGGAACCGAAGGCTACCTCTTGCCTTGTGCTGTAGAAGACCTCCAATGGAGGGACGTTTGTATGGGCACTGATAATGATAGCGATGATGACGAGAATACCAACGGTATGCCGCCAAGACGAAAGTGGGCGATTGGCCTTGATGTGGATGACGAGGAAACCTTGGCCGAAAAGGACACCATGACAGAAAGTGAAGACGGAAAGTAAGAGAAATCCAAGGACACGGAGCCTGTGGAGGCAGAAGGTCCTCTTCAAGACAGCCACTGAAGTCAATCAACGCCGGCGACCCTTTCCATCAGAGTTTTCGTCGCTTTGCACTTTCAGGAAAGTGCCAACAGCAGCGCCCACTACAACCTGATAGCTACCACCAGCTAGGTTTCAAGATAAGAATAGAACAGTAGATTGCAACTAGGACGCAGCCTATGACAGAAAACAATCCACCACCAGAGGCCAGTGACTGCGTAGGCGGCATCTGTATGTGTGGTGTAGCAGTGCTCTGAAAGTACCCACTTTTTGCTTGTTTGTGCTCTTGTACTATTGGTATCAAACATCAATCCCCGCCGCCGCTAGCGCTTCCCTTACCCACACTGGAATGTCTTGACCTCCACTATTATTCTTTTCGGCCCCGCCACGAAACTGATCGTGGACAAAGTCCCGTGCAAAGGCATCAAATTTGTCTTGCAGTATGGCTTGTCGCATTTGCCGCACCAACGACATCATGTAGGCAATGTTATGCTGCGTCAGCAGTTGAATGGCCAGCGGATGCTCCGTCTTGAGTAAGCGATGCAGTCGAGCCCGCGATACTTTGTGGACACCAGCACAAGCTTGACAGGGACATCCTTCTTGCAGGACGTTATGGTCAGTGGCACAGTCATGACTCTTGAGCCGCAACGTCCCTGGCGTCGGACCCGGAACCAACGCCACTCCAAATCGAGCGGTTCGTGTCGGATAGACACAATCGTACATGTCCACTCCCAGTGCCGAACAAACGACGAGATCGAGTGGATATCCCACACCCATCAAATAGCGCGGTTTGTTGTCGGGTAATGCCTTGCAGCATTGATCCACCACTCTCCAAAAATCATCTTTGGATTCTCCACCGGCCAATCCACCAATGGCATATCCCGGTGCATTGGCAATGCCGTCCAATTCGCGTCGTCGAAATCCCGCCAAACACCGTTCGCGCAATCCACCCGGCGATGTATCCAAGCCTCCTTGGACAATGGGAAAGAGGTTTTGACAGTGGGACTTTTGATGCGCCTGCAAGCAGCGATCGTACCATCGCAACGTCCGGTATGTGGCCATTTCAAAACGATCCGCATCGACTTCGACACTGGAAACAACATCGTCCAGTGCCATGATGATATTGGCTCCAATCTCATTTTGATACCTTATCGAATCTTCTGGTTTGAGTAGCATCATTCGTTTATCTTTGTTGTTGTTGTCCTCCTCTGAAACATTAGTATCATCTGTAGGTGCTTCATCTTGAATTGTCGTTGTTGTCGAATTTTTCTTGCCATAATATCGCTTGCCGTGATCTCCTTTTTGGGGGTGCAGAAATGGATTCTCAAAGGTCACTCCCTCCTCAGTGACTTGCGACAACTTGGCCAAGGATACCATTTGAAATCCGCCCGAATCGGTCAGTAGATTGAAATTGTATTCCTTGCTTGTCTCATTGTTAATATTATTTCCCATGAAACAATGAAGTCCGCCAAATTCATCCAATAATTCCGTGCCGGGTTGGAGTGCCATATGATACGTATTGGCCAGAATAATGGGACACGATAGGGCCGGATCAGTGGTGAGTTCGTGCATGGAAAGACCCTTGAGACATCCCTTGGTACCGACGGGCATGAAAATGGGAGTTGGCACGGGCCTGGTGGTTTGACCCTTGTGAGGCTTCAAGTGAATCGTACAGGCTCGAGCACGGCCACTCACGGCGTGTATGTAATGGCACAGCGCCGGAGAGGAATCGTCAAAGACGGGAGGGGTGTCCACGGGAACGGTCGAAACAGGGGGTGCCGGAGTATTATCATTGTCGGAAATGTATGGGAAACACTTGCCCCATCGAATGGGCCGCGAAAAATCCACATTCTTCAACTCATCTGGAAGCCGTGAGAAATCATGGGGCTCTTCGACGCGTTGCTTCTTGGGGACAGGACCCTCTGCCTTCTCCTCCTCGTTTCCTCCCATGCTTCCTTGGTCTCTATCTTATGCTTGGCTTGGTTGTTTACGGTGTTGGGGTTGTGGAATGGATGGTGGTGGGGATTGGAGTGTTCAGACGTGCATTGCAAAAAGATTTGGGAAAAAAGATTCCTTTTCTTAGGTACCACTTTACGGTACGGTACTGAAAAGGCTTAATCAGTTTCAATCCATAAAACTGACCTCACAAATTCATTCCACCCGCATCTGGCAGGAAAGCCAAGCAACTGGCAAAGGAACAATGATCTACATTTCTTTGCAGGGTCCTGCCCACCCTTGGGAGCAGACATATTACTAGCTACCAGAAGTTGAGAGAAGAGGGCTCTCTTTCCTAGTATAAGTTAGTTGGCGTTGCCATACTAGCCAGAGCTACCGTACGATATTGTCGCAAAAGCAGATTGAATAGTCCGATTAGAAATAAGTGAGAAACAACAAACATGAGAGACCACGTCGAGATGTGGGCCCTGCTGGGGTTTTCGTTGCTCAATATCAGCTATCTGAGAGCACCGAGTGTGCTGCATCAATGGATCGAAAGCATTGCGAGTCAAAATTCCCGACATCTGCGAGAAAACAACATCAACCACAAACGAGGAGCTCAGTATGAAATCACCACCACCAACTATGGCTGGAACACTCCGGCTGATTTGAACTTTAGTCGCCGCATCGTCACGAGTGAATTCTTCAATGCCACCAAGCAACATTCGCATTACAATGCATCCGCATGGGCCGACTTGGAAGCAAATCCCGATCCCAATCGAACGCTGGTAGTGTATTTGGATGTCGACTCGTGTTTTGACTTTCTCTACCCCAAATACGTCGGCAACAAGTGGTGGGTCAATGCCGAAGGAGAAGCGTGGGGACGACACAGTGGCGGCGGATACAAGAAACCCATTCAACAATCGTGTCAGTACATTTGGCGGGCGGCACAATCCCCAGCGCTGACGGCCAACCCCAAGTCTCGATTGGTGGTACTCAATTGTTTTGGTTTTCGCAAGGACAATCTCAAGCAAATCTGTGGCCGTCAAGACGGACAGTTTTCCAAGGACATTGTGCAAAACAACCATCAAGTCGTCTTTGCCAGTTACAGTGAAACCAAGTCTAACGCACGCCCAAATCATGACTTGGGATTGGCGCCTCCGGCCGTCAAACCGGTCGATCTCACGGCACAGGATCGAGCTGACATTGAAGATTGTCGTCCACGAAAGTTCCTCTTTTCCTTTCAAGGGAGGGGTGGATATGGACGTGAGAAACTGGCTGAAGCAGCCATTAATCATACGGATGACATGTTTGTGAGACTGGCACATCAAAAGGATTACGCAGATGATCGCATGAATAGAAACGTGGATACTCTTGGGTACCGCGAGTTGCTGCTCAACTCAACCTTTGGTGGGACGCCCAAAGGAGACTCCTTGTACTCCTATCGATTCACCGAGACAATGTCAGCAGGGACCATCCCGGTTGTGTATGCCGATGATTGGTTGCCACCATTCAATGAACATGTTGTTCGGTGGGAAGATGCTGCAGTGTTTATTGAAGAAAAGGACGCACTCAGGACAAGAGAGATTCTAAAAGCCATTCCAAAGGAGCGTGTTTGTGAAATGCAAAAGTATGTCTTGCACGTCTATGACACCTACTTGGCCAATCGAGCAGGGTGGGTGCGGGGGCTGACCAAGGCAGCACTTGCACAAAGCAACATTACATTGAATGAGATGGATCAGTGAAGAGAGCAGATACATGGCCCTTCAATGAGTGCATTTGTAAATAGTAAAGAACAAGACAACAAGGAAAACCTGTAGTTGCTCCTGTTTTGCTTTGGCATCAGAGAAGCATAGACGGCTCACAAGCATATTGCAAGGGACCATTCCACAATTGAACGCATGTCTCCATAGCTTGAGCACATTCAGCCCGACGGGGGTTCAATGAACCACCTCTTCCAACCCGACTTTCATGGTTGCTCAAAGCAACTTCAATGCTTTCTCTGGCCTGCGCTCCTCATCCATCCGTGTGCGCTTTCTACGTCGGGTATCGGCTCGTTTCTGCGTGGAATCTCCCGCCGCGACGCTCCATTGTGCTGGTGTTTCACGCAAGAGGCCGTAAAGGAGGCTTACATCCCCGGCGATTGGATACTCCCTTGCGTAGTATTGGCCTTCTTCGGAGCCCTCAATCACTTGTTGAAGACGCGAGACGAATTGCTCCAGCGAAAGTTGCATTTGGCGAACCTCTCCGCGGCCCAAATGATTCAGTTCCAGGTAATAGTATATACTCGAATAGCCCCATGGGCACGCTGATGATTCAGGAGTAAAGTTCGAACCATTGCACGAGAAGTGAAGCAAGGTAGTGTTGTGATCCCCCAGTAATGCCGCTAGTCTTTCGAAGTGCTGTTTGTAGCTATTGTCGAGTTCCACATTGAGAGTTGTCAAGGTTGTGTTGGTTTTCAGTCCCTCACAGATGGAAGTCAAATCCACAGGGCAACCTGTGACATGGATCTTCAATAGGCTTGGTCTATGGTTGGAAAGTTTTGACAGAGCATCTGCCGCAACACGCCCGCAAGTCTGAAGCTGGAGGTGGTCGATTTTGAGTTCTTTCAGTGTCGGCACGTTTTCCAGTCGCCCCAAGACAACCGCAATCGAAGATTCACTCTGAAATGCAGCACCCCACATCGTCAAACAGGTCAACCGAGTGAGTCCATAGGACAATACCTCCTGGGTTGTCAATGGATCCTCTGCCATCCATTCGCACTTGACCAAATCCATACGTTCAGGGGCACAGCGAAATAATGACACCAGCAGAGTATCATTTCCCCTCAGCACAAAATAACAGAGCTCCAAATCTTGAAGAGTCCAATTGGACTGCATGCCACGGACAAGAGCGTTCAACATCATTGCAGAACCGGTCCGGGCAGGCTCGCTCGTTCCAGCATGCAGCGCGAGTCTTTTCACGGACCTGTTCTCAGCTACAAAGGACTCAAAAGCCTTGAGTGTTTCTTCGGTGGGAATATCATCTGCCATTGTCACGTTTAGATAACCGATGGATTTATTCTTTTCCAATGCAGTGAACAAGAGTCTCAAGGCCTCCGGCTGAGGAGCTGTGCGGGTTCCCACATGGAGCGTTGCTAATTTTGCGAGTACAGCAGGGTTTGTCAACCCCAAGGCTGCGGTGATATCAAGCCCCTTTAGATTCAGGTCTCTATTCCACCCAAGGTCCACGAATCTGCTTGCCAGATAAGGAATGGCTCTGTGGACATTTTTCTCTACTGCCAGCATGAACACAGTTGTCATGAGATTATGCGACCTGATGCCTGCGCTGAATGGGCCAATCAGTAGGGTCAAAACTTCTTGGATGGATTCTTCATTGTTGTTGCTCAATAGATTGTCTTGATCATTTTTATCCTGTGCCCAGCATCGCAGGACAAAGTGATGGATGGGCAAGCGGTTCAATTGGTCGGGTAGATTGTGCCGAGTTGTGCGCTGAATGTTATAGGGTGTTTCATATTGCACAAGGAGAGAAATTATTTCCTTTGATGTTCGAGGAGAAATGCAGGCAACGTGGAGAGGATTGATTTCCTTATTTCGGTTGGTAACAGCTTGACGTTGATCCAAGTTCTGCTTTCGGTAGATCGACTTGATCGACGCAAGATCCCCCCCTGCGAAAATTAAGTGACAAAGTGGAGACAGACTCAAGTTCATCCTCCTGCCACTTCTAGTTTTACCAACGTAATCATACTTGTTCCAACCAGCGGGCCTCCATGGAAAGGAAAAGAGAGTCTCCCTCAAGCTGTCGTGTGATTCGAGAATCTTGAGGAATCGCCGAACCAACTCTTTGTTCCGGCCCCACTCAATGCTTGAAGCAAATATACTGGAGAGCTCTTCTGAAGCATCTCTTTTGGTGGAAGGTACTTGCCAATCGTCTTCACCATGACTGGTGTTGCTATTTCCAACAGAGATTTGGTTCATCTTGTTGTTGTTGGAACCACAAACGGGATGTTGGCTGGTGGCTGGTGGCACGTTGGCCCGAAGTCGATGGTGATGTTCTGTCAGTTATCCACACCGTGGTCCGTGGAACGTGGAGGACGAAAATTTCATTGCGGTACCCAATGTACTACATCGTTGTACCCTGCTAATGTGCTGTGTTCTGGCGTATCCTAGGTGCCTCAACCAGCTGGAATGACCAAATAGATGCACATCCCTTGCCGTTGCTCATTTTCTGTCTGTGGAACCAAACAAGCGAAAGAAGGTGAGCCTTCGCCTCGTTTTCATTGACTGTGGTGTGTCGGCTCCAGCTATTGAAGGAACTCAGTTGCCAAGGGTTTGAAACCCAGACAAACCCTCCAGAAATGGATTCACAATCTTCAGAGAAAGTTGCTGAAGCAGCAATGAACCTAGTTCAGGCTGTGACATCCACAGTTGGAGCATCGCAACTATCGTTGCAAAACACCACCAATCAGCACCTTGCCGATGTGAAGAAGACCCTTGGGACTCTTCAGGATGGCATGGCAACTGAATCCAAGTCTGTAATGAAGGCCATCGAGGAGCTAGGAAGCAAAACTAGCTCACTCGAGAAAGCCGTCACCGAGGAAGCCAAAGCAGTTTGTGAAGCAGACAAGATGCGGCGCCTTGAGTTTGCCCTTCAGAACATATCGATTGTTGCCAAAGACTTCATAATCAAATATGCACAAGACAATGGGCAACCTTCTTCAGGCTACCACAGCTACAGGTACTCGTCAAGAAGCGAAAATGCAGAGACCCTCTTCAGAGATATTCTGCTAGCGTTTCGGCGGAATCTTGGATACTACATCACCAACTACTACAGTGTGGTACCGTCTGGCTCCTACGATGAGGGTCGTTTTAAAAGCACAATCAACCAGGAGTGGTGCAAGGCGTTTCAAGACAAGCTTGTGCTCAAGCTTCACTCATTGCTCGGGAAGAAGCCAGTGATTACCACAGACAATGGAGGCCGTATAATCATTTCGTATGAGTAAGAAGTGCGTATGAGTAAGAAGTGCGAGGGCCTCCAGCATCAGGATCTTCCTGTTTCTGAATAGACGATACCAGTAACCGTTTTGTTGTGCAGTGCCTATCGAGTGGACAGTCATTACTTTTGAGGCAATGACAATGCAGCACTTTCAGTTTGTGACGATCAAGTTTATTCTACATGTAATCAATCAACTAGCTAGTTGTAAAGTGCAGATTCTGCATTGGTTGGTTGGTTAACTTGCCTCCGGTTTTGACAGGGTTGGATAACACAGGATGCCGAAACAGAGCCCATCCATTGCATTGCCGCCACCTAGGACCGGCTACTACATCCATTGCATACCAGTCACTTTCACTTTCCTGGAAGATCCTGATGTTGCGGCACTCCCAGGCGAGTGTACTATACCTTTCCATCTTGTGCCAACCTTGTTGAGCCTCGAGGCGACTGGTGCAAGATAAACATCCACGCCGTGGAACGTAGAAGAGTTTTGTACCGTGCTGCTGATTCGATCCTCAACTTTCTCGCACGTGGAGTGGAATCAGAACAAGAGCGCTCAAGAGAGAGTGACGAGTCGAGCCAGCTGCCGAGCGTTGCCCACTCTCACTGTTTTCCCACTGATTGCCAGCTTGAAATTCAAAAATGCATTCAGGTTTTCGTGCACCGTTGCTCAGCTTTGTGCTGGAAGTGCTCGTAACAAATCTTGAAAGGATGGGAATGTTGTACTAGTAAATCAGTCAAAAGGTAAGAGCAGAGACGTGAAAAGCGATTCTGAGAGCATTTCTTCGGCAGCATTGTGTGTACCGGTATTTCTCAGGTCATTCTCAGGTACCAGTTTCTGCAGCACGGCAGTCTTCACAGGACGGATCCAAATTCTATCCGTACCGAAAAGATCGCGCGAGCGGCTGCAAACTTGGTTCGTGCTGTTGGGTCTCTGTCTTTGGTTGGCTCGAAGCATTTATCGTCGCAAGCAACAACCAATGAACACCTGGCTAGCAGCAACGAGCATCTGGTTGACGTGAATGCTGGCCTCGAGACTGTCAGCCACCATGTGGAGGGTGGCAAGCAAGCGTTGCTCGACGCTGTGAAGGAACTATCAAATAAGGTTGAGAATCTTGAGAAGAGCAATCGAGAGGAAAGCAGAAAGCTCCAGTTGTGCGTTCATCAGGAGTTCAAATCCTCGCGTGAAGCCGCTGCAGAAGCCGACAAGATCAGGCGAATTGAGTTTGGACTTCACAACATTGAGCTGACACGACTATTCTATCCGGGGATAATTGCGGGCAGAAATCCTTTTGCTGCAGATGATTTGTAAACGGGTTGATTCGAAGTGTCTGCTTATTGACATCCTCTTCAGCTTTTGGAAAGGAGATGGTTTTAATGTTGCAAAGTACGTAATCCCCACCAATAATGGAGGCCTTGCTCCTCACCAGATTTGTTAAATCCCTGATGCCAATATGAGTGAGGCGTTCGAAAGGTTTCGAGATACTGTTGTGGATAGTATTCATTCTCTACTTGGCCTGAAACCAAGAATTGAAAAATACGATGACGACCGAGTCTTCATCTATTACAGCTGCGAAGAACAGGATCCACGTGGTCTGGCCCTTTGCTCGTCGAATGTCGGGCACAGTCTCAGTGGAGCATCCTGATCGCAACTCTGCTATTTCCATCAGAAGTCTCACCTAAGCTTACCCTTACCAGCAGCAACTTACTTGTTTTAAACCATTGTTCCATCGTCTACTGACAGTACTAGCTAGGTGTTGTGGCCTCTTCCAGCATCAACCAGCACTACTCGAGTTCATTCAATCTCCGAGTTCCTTCCAACCCGTCTCCACGATGCATTGATCGTGGAAGTTCAATGTACAGAGCTCAGAACCAGTTCTGCCAACGTCACCACGGAACTTTGGATTCTTGGGAATTCAGAATCGTCATCCATACCGCGACGACACAATGACGCCCATCGTCCACAACCCATCATCTATCAATCTTTGTTTCATTGGCAACGGCTCTCTGTGGGTGTTGTTATCATCTCAGTGGTACGGTACCGGTGGTAGCAACAATAGAGGAAGCTTACTGTAGTAGTTTGACGGAAGCAGAGGAGAAGAGACAAGTCCAATAGAGCCACAGATGGTTCAGTAGAGTTACTGGTCTGAATATCCATAATATCTTTTTTTCTCCTGGATACCCGTGATCCATCCATCAATCAACATGGCGAGCCGATTACTGCTGTCAAGGACGCCTTGGCATGGCAGTACTAAGATACATGCCGCCATTCGACCATCAGCCAGTCTCTTATTCAACAATGCGAGCCCTTGTAGTGGTGCTTTGGGTAGTTCCTTGGGGACAGATACCAGTATGATTGCTGCCAACAATCGGTGTTACTATTCTACAGCGACCAAAACCACATCTTTGGGTGTCAATAGTACAATGCAGAGTTCTGATTGGAACTCTTTAGGCAGGAAAGACTCCAGCATGATTGCGGCCAATAATCGAAGAAATCTAAGCGGCATGAAGGATGAATATGGCGAAATGACGTCGGATGGAGACACCTATGTGCATCCAACCCCCTTGACGCTGGAAAATGGTCAAGTGCTTCCAGAGGCACAGTTACGGTACCAAACCTATGGAGAATTGAATGAAGCACGTGACAACGTAGTGGTGATCTGTCATGCATTGACGGGAAACGCCAGCTTGGAAGCATGGTGGGGCGACCTTTTGGGACCTGGCAAGGCATTTGATACCGATCGTTATCTGGTAGTATGCAGCAATATCTTGGGCAGTTGCTATGGAAGCACCTGTCCAACATCCATCAATCCGTCCACGGGAAAGCCCTATTTACAAGACTTTCCCGACGTGAGTGTCCAAGATACCGTCCGTCTGCAGCTCTACATGCTGGTCAATGCCCTAAAGGTCCAATCCATCAAGTCTGTTATTGGAGGCAGTTTTGGAGGCATGCAGGCCATGGAATTTGCCGTGCAAGGAGGAAGCAGTCCGTCGAGTCCCATTGCCAGTGACTGTTTCTTTGCTGCAAACGAGAAACCCCTTGTCCGAACGGTCATACCTATTGCCTGTGGAGCGGCTCATACAGCTTGGCAGATTGCCATTTCCGAAACGCAGCGTCAAGCCATTTATGCCGATCCCAACTGGGAATCCAACCCCCTCCAAGCTAACGGGGGCTTGTCGGTAGCCCGTCAAATTGGAATGGTCAGCTACCGTACGGCAAAAGGTTACAGCCAAAAGTTTGGACGCAACATGCAAGATGGACAATCCACGGCTCAGTATGGGAGCTCGGCAGGTTGGAAAGTCAAGAGTTATTTGGAATACCAGGGCGAAAAGTTTCTCTCGCGGTTTGATCCCATTACCTATGTCAAAATGACGGAACAAATGGATTCTCATGACGTGGCCCGTGGCCGTGGTGATTCGTTAAAGGATGTGTTGGATCATGTCGAAATTCCTGCCTTGGTTCTGGGAATTGATAGTGATGTCCTGTATCCTCTACAGGAACAACAGGAGCTAGTCGATTACTTGCCCAATTCGGAACTGAAAATCGTTCATTCGGACGATGGTCATGATGGATTCTTGTTGGAACAGGAACAGGTGGCAAATCACATTTCGAATTTCTTGAAGCAACACGACTAATAACGATCTAATGGCATTTTGTAGGATATGTGTTGCCCTGAAACGGCCGAGGAAATTCTTCGGTTTAGAGTGGCCAGCCCAATAGAAATCGCTCATCGATGCTTGTATTGAAGACCGGCGACGAGTACCATCCACCTCATTGAACGACAACAGGCCAGTCTACAAATACAAATTTAGCAATTCCAGCGAGGGCTTTCCTTGGAATAGCGGTATGTGCGAGCTGGTGAACTGGCGTGAGGATGCTTGTGGTTTGGGGCGCGGGAGAACAGAGGGACGGCAGAAAGAATGCCAAATCGTTACTTCGCCTTTGTACTACCTGGTAGATTGTACCGGTAGCATGCGATCAAGAGACCCGGGGATGTACCGGTAGTACGACTATATAGTGAGCAGTGATCGGCGGTGCATTTTGTACGTCTTGGCACCGTACCTTGGGCTGCCACCATCTTACCCGAGTGTCGTTTGTATTCTGGCCGGAAAAATCGTAAGATGACAAACTGAAAAGTAATGTAGCCTTGTGAGGAGAAAGAAGGAAATTCTTTCGAGCAGGCAGCTAGCTACCGGTAGCTAGTAAAGTGTTGTGCGACTTGCAAGTTGGTGATTACAACATCGAGCCCACTACTCCAAGCGCGACTTTGTTGGCACAGCTGTTTGGCTGCTGTGCTCCCGCTGCCACCGGTGCCGTACATCCTCAAAACCACAGCTGATGGATCCATCATCCAAGCCGAGGAGATAGTCTCTAGCTAGCTAGAGCTAGTAGTAGGCTACTGGCTAGCTAGTAGCTCCAAAAATCAATCACACTTCTCGGGGAAACCACTCTTGCGGGACCACTGAGCCCTGAGCACCGTGCGGACCTTGCGATCGGTAAAACACCATGCAATCCGATATCGCCTGTAAGCTCGCGTAGACACCGGTACCGTCCAAACCGTACAAGTCATCAAATTACCATGCAATCTGCGACTGATCGAAGGCGTTTTATGCACAGACCCCCGGACCTTGCTTGTGCCAGTCGGAAAACAGCATTCGAAGAGGCAAGGTGTACCACGCTGCAATACAAACATCAGATTCGATTTACTGCTCAGAGCAACAGGTCCTGTCGAATTCATTCCTTTATCATGTCCATGCATCTCTTCTTTCTGTCTCACAAATCAAAAAGAACCAAACAAAGAAAACATCCATTGCAAAGAAACCCCACTAATCGGTACCATGACAACCAACCAAACCATCGACGTCACTGATCTTCAGTATCAAGCGTCCAAATCTTTTTTGCCTGACAAGGAATCGCTTTGGAAGTTTCCTCAAGAACATGATGGATGGGTTCATGCACACAATGCTATTCGTGGCGAGATGCAGACCATTGAAGACTGCTTTCGAGTCATCCAGAGTAGATCCAAAAAGCAACCACAGCTTCAAAACTGGGAGGCGGCCGCTCTCCGAACAGTGTTTGATGCCCATGTAAATTTTGTGCACGTGCACCACACAAACGAAGACGACATTATTACCCCCTGGCTAGCCACCCGCGTGAACCTTCCGTCCAAGCTCACAGATGATCATGCACATATCGTGAGAGATATGAAATCCATTCAAACCAGGATCCATGGGCTCAAGGGAGGCGACAACAGAGATACCTCCATGGCTGCATTGTTGACGCTTTGGAAACCGTACACGGTTACTATGCGGGAACATTTGCAAGAAGAAGAAGACATTGGGCTTCCATTGTTGCGAGCTTACTTCACGCCCAAGGAGCTCCTCAGGACCGTCATGAAACTTTCCAAAAAGGAATCTTCGAACCCACTCGTCACTGGCACTTTCGTCCATCACATGGGAAAAGATCACTGCCGCAAGGAATTCATGAAAGAGCACGATGTTCCGTCCTTTGTTTGGTACATCGCATTCGCTAGACCATTGAAGATGTACGAGAAGCAAGTTGTTTCTGTCGTCAAGGCCATTCATGTTGGCGTGGAACCTGTGCCCGTCAAGAGAGGCGGACTCTGGTGTTGTTAGAGCTGATGGATTGATTGGAACATCAGCATGCGCTCACCGCTGCAGACATCAGCGGCTCTTGACTGCCACTACTACTATCTAGAATGTAACAAACTAGCTTTTAAGTTAACAAAGAAGCAGCTGCCAGGCAACCAAAGCTTCTGAGAGTCTGCGGCTGAGTACCGGTATTTGACCACAGCTTCGGTTCACATCTGCGATGGCACATCTACGGGCGCTGCAGAGGCAACTAACATTCTGCTTCGTCTGGCAGAAAACAAATCTCGCTCTCATCATCGGAATCACCCCGTGTGCCATCCTCGAAGCGTGCTGCTTCTTTGGATTTGAGTTCTGGATCAGCAAGAGCTGCTTCGTCGTGATGATGCAATATAACAGTATCCATGGGCCCAAGCGGAAAGCAAATCTCCCTTTCTTCATCGGAATCGGTCAGTGGACCATCCTCAAGACGTGTTTCCTTGGATTCAAGCTCTGGATCGGCAACTTTGACCAGTCCACTATCATGATCGCGATCCTGAATGACAACACGAACATTCATGGGTCTGGCAATACCAACATCCATTGGCCCCAGCATGGGTCCAGCAGGCCGAAATGGCCATCGCATGAAGAAGAATTGATGAATGAGAAGAAGGGGCGTCACCACATGCAGTGAGAACCAATGGATCAGGGTATGCTCCGTAAACTCTTCAGAATATAGAGGATCAGCTGCCACCATTAGATCATAGATGGGTGCCAACATGGTTCGACACAACCATATCCAAAAGAATGGGAAGATGACTTGTGACAACACAAAAGAATACAACCCACGGAGTGGCTGGCGGATCTTGTGGTAGGGCCAGAAGTCAAATGCCACTGTATGAAACAGAGATCCACAGATTTGAGATGTGCCAACGGCCTCTGCATAAAAGGCTTGGTCCACACCAGCAGCAATGACAAGTTGATAGGTAGCCACTCCGAGACCAAGAGACATCACCAACAGCAATATTGGCAAGAATGGATATGGGAGATTTTCAAGGGGACTTCCAGAAAAGCCCTGAAAGACCATGTTGCTGGCAAAGCATTGGACCCAAACAGTAATGCTGACAAGTTGTCCAAAGACGTAACCTGCGAGGATGGGCCCATGTGGGTTGGATGGATCATCATGTGCAGGTCCTTCAAAATCCATAATTTGAAAGATCATCACTGACAACAAGATAATTATGAGTGAGTTGATGGCAATGTTCACAGGGGGAGATGAATGTGATGGGATGAGAGGCCTTGGAAGGGTTTGAATGTTGAAAACCCACCACAATGAAATGTAGAAGAGGCAAATGCCAAACCAGGCACCTCCAGGGAACAAAGGGTATCCAGGATAGACATTGGCGAAGAATGCCGACAAAGCTGTTGATATTCCAATCACTAGGCCTGTCATGGTAAGACCTAGCAGGATACGACGGTGGCCTCTCCAATATGCCTTGCCATAGTCACCGAATGGTGCTGTCAGTGGCCATCCTCCAACAATTCCAAACATGATCAAATAATGAAGCAGCCAAAAACTCCAGGGAACATAAGTCTCAACGGCCCATTTGGGGTTGGCACTCATGGTGGAGTAGGAGAGTATCCAAGCAATGACTAGGATAACAAGGAACCTCACAATTTGATCTCCAATGGGTAGGATTTCCATGGTTGCACCTGTTTTCTTGGACATCTTGAGGGTTGGCTTCAGGTCTTCGATTGTACTCTCAAGGGGGGTGGTCCTACACACTCTTGCTCGTATCTATCGATAACAGTTTTCGAGAACAATGATGTGATTGCAGAAAAAAATTGTGGTTGTGATGTGAGCGGGGAGCGGGGGGAGAAATAATTGGAGAGGTTTCGGTTGAACGCGGTCTGGGCTTGCAAGAGAGAAAAGTACCAGTGCTCTATTCAGCGGCGGTGAAAGAAAGCGGGCAAGCTGGAAGGTCCAGAACCAGACTGCAATCCTTTTTTGACAGTTTCTCAAATGAGAAAGTACCGGTAGTTTCTCATTTGAGAAACTAAGCTCTGAAATGAGAAAGTTAGTTTTTCATTTCGTCGAAATGAGAAACTATCTTTTGAAATGAGAAACTATACATGAAACTGATAGTACATGTGTGGTGATTTCTGCCAGAAATGAGAAACTATTTTTTCAAATGAGAAACTAAAACTGTTAGTTTCTCAATTTGAGAAACTAAAAATGAGAAACTAAAATTTGAAAATAAGAAACTAAAACTGTTTGAAAAATTTCAAAACATCATCCGTGTTTCCGGAGCTTGCTGGCTAGCCGAAAATTTGAAATAGGTTCGTTGAATCGTCGTAGCGGTATAGCGCCCACCTTCCCAGACAGGGAATGAAGAGATTCTACAGAACGGAGAGTATGAGTTAACAGGGAGCCGACCATAAGGGAGACTGACGGACAGGAATCCGGGAGAGCCATCATCCAAGGATGAGGTGTGGACCGAAGTGTCGGGTGCACAGGTGGTGTGCCTATGTGGTGTTGATGACTAGCTAGAAGGACTACTAATCGGGCGGCTACAAATCAGGTTCACTTTTTCTGAACCAGAGTTGCAGCCGCCCGACACCAATTTTCCTTTTTGACTGGGGGTAATTAGTGTGAGCGTCCGCAACCTGAAAAAGTATCTGCTGCCCGACAGTGACCGCCTCCCTCGCCAAACCTTACTCTGAAGAAAAGTAAGCATGGACTTAGAGTTTGATGACGCCAGCGGCGGGTCACACAGTGTGACTTCCTTAGGGTCCGGTGTCGGAGATGGCGGCGTTTTGCACACCGGCCGAGTGGTGTGCAAGGAGGTGTTTTGTCGAGCCCGATTCGTCATGAAAGGTACCGTCTATGTTTGTTTCAGTGACCGTGTATCGAGTGTAACCGAGCCGGTCACCGAGGAGCTACTCGGTCCAACCAGGTGGGGTACTCCTTTGAAGGGGTGCTTAGACGCAATGACAAATACTTTGACGGAATCGCTAGTACCGCCTTGTCCCCACGAAACGAAAAAGCCGTTCTTCAAGAAAGAGCGAGCTGAGGACGAAGCAGCGCTCCATGAAGGACCCGCCGAACGCTCTCCCGGGATCACGGTGGAAACCGTGAACATGGGATCGCCTGACGCAAACGAGCTTTTTCGAGTGGAAGCACCAAGGGACGTGGAGGGTCGATCTCCTTCGAAGGCGAAGAAGCCCCCGGCCTCGCCGGACCTTCTCGAGCGATACCGCGGATCTTTAGCACCCCCATCCCGGGTCATCAGAAGATCGCTGCCCGCAAGAAAACACCCGAAGGCTCGCTGAACGAGGCAGAGAGAGCCCGAAAGATCTCGGAGCTGGCCGCCCAGGAACGAGCTAAGGAGGAAGTCGCCCAAGAAGAAAAGCGGCTCGCGGCAGCAAACTATGAGCAAGAACGAGCCACTGAGATGGCCGTCCAGAAGCTCCTACGTGAACACGAGGCAGCCGGAGCACAACGAGCGAAGGCCGCTGAGGCCGCCAAATACAAGCAGGAAAGCAGAGGTTCAGCGACGCGTTGAACAAGCCCTGGCCGCCAAGGCTCGCCAGGAAGGACTCCGAGATAGGCACCCGGGGACAGGCGACGGTACGGCTCCGCCGACACCCAGCTTCTCCCCTGGAGTACCATCCAGTCCAACCAGCCGCTCTTTGGTACGGGTATGTGAACGGGGTCAATGGAGCATACGGAGTGGTCAACGAACAGCGCAAGATGCAGCCATTCGCCAGCGATAGGATTCTTGCCTGTGCCCGCAGCACGGCTGCCGAAGCCTGGGAGTGGGTGAGTGCCGAACTCGCCCATACAGCTGACAACGCCCCGGCCCCCGACGAGATCCGGCGATGGAAGTCCCTGAGCCCGCCAATAGTCGAGTGGTACGCAATCCAGCCGGCCCACCCACCATGCTCGCCGGAAAGGACCCGTCTACCAAGGACAAGGATGCGATCTACAACATCCCCATCAAGGAGGGCACGGCAGTTCTCGCGAAAGGTTTGGCCCCAGAAGGAATCAGTCCGCGAACGGCCAAAACATTGGCAACACCATGCTAGATGTATTGTCCCTACCAGGTAAGACACAGACCGGTGAACGCGACGATGTAACCAGCGAAATCAGAGATTCTCTCTTCGCCGCCGTCAGTCGCCAAACTGTCGACGACGAGGAGGTGCCCCCCGACCTCAAGTGGCAGCAGCCTTCCAGAAATCAGTCTCAGCCTGCAAGAACGACGAAGACCTACGGGAACTCAAGCGAGATGTGGAAGAAGTGGAGGAACAACACCTTTGTCCGGTCCATCGAGCAACAACGCACCATCCTCGTCAGGAACGACTACCCTCTGAGCCTCGCCGACACCTGGAGTAGCGAGGGATTTATGGCCACACTCAACCGCAAGGGAATCAAGTATTACAAAGCCTTCCTTGACCATCTCATCAGCTGTCGTCCGGCCAAGGATGGAACGCCACCACCACGGTCATCGAATACTATGTGAAGAAGTGGCGCATCATTCGGGCCAATTGCCATTCCCGGCTCCTAGCCCTATGCCAACTTTATGTCACCTCCGCGATGGATATGAAAAGCGACTGGCTGCACCTCAAGCTCACGGACAAGAAAGTGAACTCCCTGCTCACGCAGACTGGAGGAGCAGAAGGTGCCCGGAACGGAGGAGCTGTCCCTCGCGGAATCGCCCTCTGCCAGAAGTGCGAGACCATCCTCCACGGCGGGACCGGCTGCCCCTGGACTGCCCTACGTGGAAATGCGGCAAAACAGGCAGGCAAGGAAGCCCTACGTCGTTTGGCAGCTGGTGAAGCAGCACCTCCGCCCGAATAAGGAAGAAACGCCACCTTACCGCAGAGCCCGTAGGGGCCCAGAATACTATATATGTTCAGAAAGAAGTCTTCAAGTGTACGAACCGCCGCGCGACGGTCACAAGCACTTGAGCTGACTACAACACGTGACGACCGAAGATCCACAACTTCACGTCAGCAATGAGCTCTTGGTTCCAGCCGAGAGACAATTTGGAAGGGGGACAGAAGGCAATCTGACAAGTTCGCTAACAATTACCACCCGTTATGTTACTTAATGCCTTTCTCGTTGTCGTTCTACACCACACGTAGGTGAGTCAGAACGATTTGTACGAGCAGAGGATATCCTACTGTGCTTCCCCGCGCATCCTTCCACCCCTCCTCAAGAGGAACAAAATTCGATATGGAACCATCGGCACGGCCTGGATTTGGCCCGTTTGGTATGGGAGGAGAAAACCACGTTTTCTCATGCCAGACATCATGTACAGTCACCGCTTTCTAAGCGGCCCAAGACCAAAGAAGTCAAGCACTCCAACGTCAGAAGAAGACTTCCTCAACTCCCAAAGACTAGACGCATTACATAGTGGACGAAGGCTGCGCAAACAACGCAAGGAGGTTCTGACGCAGTTAAAACACTGTCAGGATACCGGGAAGCCAAAGTCGATCATCTTCGCTGGTCCGGTGAGCCGAGGATACGACACCCAAGACGCCTATGGCGGAAAGGACGCCGCAAAGACCTTGAACGGATGGCTACGTCGGGCAGGAATGGTACCTAGGAGGACACAAACAAGGAGGCGCTGTGGTACAGGAACGCCTCATGGAAGTCTTCAGCCTGCCTCCCTAGAAAGAACCTGCCAAGACCCAACACACCAAGGGCTCCCCCCAGGGAAATGAGCAAACCTTACTCTTACCATTGGATATCCCGATCGAGATCGAGCCAAACTTCGTCAGATCTCCAAGCTCCCAAGCCCCACCACCTACCAAGAACACTACCAGCTCTATGGACATGTCCAGAACCTACCCATCTACGACGGAACCGGGTGCATGCCCGACAGCGTCGGGCGATGGGTGTTTGATGGGAGTCGGGTCCGGAAGCTACAGCTAGACGAGTTGGCCAAGGGCAAAGGAGTCCCTGGGGAATGGCGCGACAAGTCCCTGGAGTTGCCCTACAAGGCCGTGGTGGGAGCCACCGCCGTACACATCTGGACCGTGGTCTGCGACGCTGTGGCCGGGTGGCTCATCCCCACGCCCAAAGACGGCACGACCTCCTCCAGAGAAACCGACTCAGACACAGTGACGACGGCCGCCGAAACCTGGGCCGACGACGAAGATGAAGATGAAGACTGGGACTACACCCTACCGGATCTCAGCGAAGGAGGGGAGTGGTACCAGGATCGCGTCGAGTCCCTGCGACAGGCTACCCAAGACCTACCCGACCAGGAAGAAGCTTACCAAGACGGACTCGAAGCACTGAAGATTCATAGAGACAACTACTCCCCAGCCGGGCCAAAATACCTCCAAGTACTATGGTGGGAATTCCCCCCGGAGCACCAAGAGGCGGTACGCCGGGGATCCTCTATGCGTTTCCTGGTG
>CAICTM010001595.1:0-26166 GCA_903772945.1 Seminavis robusta
AGACGAGGAAGTTCATCGTGGTTCATCCGACTGAGGTTATTGACATAAGCACGAGTAGTCATATCAGCAGCCTTACGCATCTGCGGCGCATGAAGCGTTTTCTGCTTTTCAAGAGCCTTGTATGGACAGACCGCTTCGATACAAGCATTTATGCCAAACGTAATATCAGAGTCGTCCAAAGCAGGCTGAGCTTGCTCCTTTCACAGCCTGGAAAACGTGTCTTGGAAAAGTGGCTTCGTCTTCCGCGCCACGTAACATCGCGTGGAGCAATCCGTTGACTGCAATCGGCCGCAAGGCATTACAACGTATTTAACGATGGCCTGCACAGCTAGATTCGTAACTGCGCTTGGCAGAGCTAGAAGTCATCTTCCTGAGGATGTTGTGTTTGTCGCCAGGCGTAGCAATGCCAAGCCCGACGAAGACCTTCTCCATACGTCCACCCCACTTGATGGTTTGACGTGGAGTCTCAGATCCATTTATGATTTGGACCTTGAAGGTGTACTTGCCACTGTTAGCATCTGCTGTAACAAGTGCCGAAGTTTGTAAGGTGGTAAGGCGAGAATCGTCGATTTCGCATTCATGCATCGAGGTCGATGAAGAAGGAAGGATTGTTTTGTCACGCAGCTTGGACTCGAAGCTTGTGTATGCGTCTTTAGCAATCTCATGGTGAGGAATAGGTTGAGGGAAGCTGAAAGCTATTGTGTTTGTTAACAAAATGCACTACGCTAAAGCTAGTGAAAGATCTTTCGAGTGTTTTGAGTTTTGAGAGAATGAAAAGTTATGAGAGGATTAGAAAAGCTATGAAAAACTAATCAAAGAGAGATAATCTACAACAAAAGGATCGTAGATCTGACCCCCCGCGGGAGACTGTAAAGTGTGATAGAGTAAATTGCGGTAGCAATCCTACTCTCTACACGATCCCAAAACGGAAACGCGTGGAAGATTCGTTCAGCATTTATCTAGTAGCGTTGGAAAAGTGCCCACGCTGCTAAATACTAAGCGAATGTTTCATCATCAACCTAGTATGACTCGCGGTCATGAGAATTCTGTCTCAATGACTATTCGCGAAGGACTACGTCATGAGTCGAACTCAGACCCTATCTAGGATCGAGTCGCGAATAGGCTAAGAGCCGTGTATGCATTTGTGATCTGATGGACTTTTGTCTTTGCCGTTCGTGGACTTGGCATTTTCGAGGACTTTGCGAGTTTCGAGCGACTTGCGATCTTTTGCTTGGATTGACTTTCTTCCTCTTGTGTGCGTCAGTGTGTTTTCGAAAGATCGTTCATTGATACCAGTGACGATGTTCCAGTGAGCCTGCAGGTCGTTCGCATGTTCCAGTCAGTGGAGAAAGGCAAAAACACCCAAAACATAGCGAAAGATAGGGTAACACGTAGAGCCTGGTACTCCATGTACACGGTTGTATTCCTGGTTTGTCAGGGAGCAGATACCTTTACCGTATTACCAATATACAACCCTACTAGCATAGTAGAGGGTATCAGTCTTAGGGGAGTTGTATCGACTGGTGGGACTTGGGGAGTACTCTTACTAGGTCTTACTAGCGCCGGCAGTGACCGGTTCCCCCCAATCAGTGCTATGTATGGTTATGCTTTATTGGGGTATGGTAATACATAAAAGACTTTGAGAGTATTTTCTCGGGGAAAACCAGTCATTTGAGGGTATCCCATACTACTCAGAATCGCATTGGTAGTTTGCATCGGCAACCCCAAAATACAACATTCCCTAAGTATCTTTACCAAATACAACCTCATCGTACGAAGAACAACTAGTCACACACAAACGTTCCGCGAAACTCAAAGACTTAAGGGTCTGGAATGCCTCTCTTAGCACTGAGAGAGGGTAAACTGCGCAACATCCTCTCATTTCAACCGACGTATCACGGCATACGATCTGAGTTGGCCGTTGGATTTTCCTCTTGTCGGAGTGAGTGGGCTCTTCATTTCCTCTCCAAATCTCTCATAAATTCCGATACAGCACTTTAACAGCGATAGCTATGCTGAAATTGCTCGCTATTTTGTTACTCTTGCTCTTTTGTTTGTTATCGCTCACCACAATGGCGAGGGCCCGCAAGACCCTCACACAAACCTACTGGCCTATGGTCGCCAGGTTCATGTCATGGAAGCATCGCTGCCATTACGACGGGCAGCAAGGTTTCACGCAGGTATGTTCTCGCCAAATCTGTCATTCGCGCGATCCTCCTTTCGCTGATCGGTAACTCACCCCATGGTCCATCTTCTTCATTTTTTGTTCTTCAGAACAGCTCCTAGAATTACACCCACTGATGTCGCCCAGTTCCTCAACTTCCTTGCCTATGGAAAGACCAATCCTGGTCCCAATGATCGTCCCACCCACAGGAGATCCTCCACTCTTGATCAGTACAAGAAAGCCATCACTACTTCCATCCCAACAAGCACGCACCATGGGCGGTTGGTCCCAATGTTGGGAATCCAACTCGTCCACGAAGTTGTCAACGAAGTGATCAAAGCCGTGAAGAAGCGGAGGTCAGGAAGCAGGGCGTTCCTTCCAATGCCAAGAGGGATCTCAAGCTTCGAGAATTCCGCAAGACCATTCGGATCCTGGAGCGTGATGGAGGTGCCAACATTGACCTCACGATCAAGACTCCCACCATGATGAAGCTTCAGTTCCACATGATTGGTCGCACTGACGATCTGACCAACATGGAGACTATGGACTTCCGCAGCCACTCCAAGTTTCCAAACATCGCTCTCCAAACCAAGGTATCCTGGAGCAAGAACGTCCAGGAGGAACGCGATTGTCCTGACCAAGCGCTTTGGCTTCTTTGAGATCTTTGCATTGATAGTCGCGTTCATCAAGCCAAAGTCGCTGTAAGTCGCTTAAAGTCGCGCTGAAAGCCTATGGGTGAGTCAAAAGCCAGCAAAGCGGGATTTAGAATTGGCTCCTCAATGTCCGACATCGCTGCACGAGAAAACGATCACAAGATCCTCTCTCTCACCACCACAACAATATAATCTACCACTACAACATTGCAAGCCTCTGCTCTTCCTTCTTGTCCCCAGGAACCACGCATGATCCTTTCAGTCTTTCCTTTTGTTCTTTTGGTTATTCAAATTGCGATCCACCCAGTGCAAGTTGCCAGCTTTTCCTCTCTCAGCAGCCCCAGAATAATGAAGCGTGTCGTTGCCATTCGATCCAGTCCTCGACTTCGAAAACTCGCCGAATGTCAGAAGGATGCTGTTGTTGTTCCTTCGACTCCATCATTATTAGTGGTGCCGAAAAGGAGAAAGCTGGCGATCGTGACTCCTCTCAAGAGCTCGGAAGACGACGAAGCCTTTGAAGATCTCAAAGTCCCACCGGAAGAATTACGGCCGTCCACGACACTGACCAATGGACAATGCTTTCATTGGAACGCAATTTCCACGGAACAATCCACATCGGCGTGGGGGACACACAATGCCACCGAGTGGATGGGTGTTCTACGAATGCCGCCCTCTACAAGTGAGCAGCAGAAGGAAGAAGAGGACCGTTCGCTGGTAGTGGTCATTCGAGAAACTCCATCCAGCACACTCTACCGAGTGCTCTACAAACCCCAATCCAAAACTCAAAAGGACGTCAGAACCTTTCTGTATCAGTATTTTCAACTCGACATTCCACTAGCACCACTCTATCAACAATGGTCTACACAAGACGCTCGTCTGGAACGGATTGCCAAATGCATTCGCGGAGTCCGCATCCTCGATCAAGATCCATGGGAATGTCTCGCCAGTTTCATCTGTTCTAGCAACAACAACATTCCTCGCATTCACAAGATTCTCAATTCGATTCGACAAGAATATGGAACCCTCTTGCTTCCTAAGAACAATACCAAGAGCAACGAACAGGACATTTACTCCTTTCCTAGCCTCCAAACACTCCAACAACACGCTACCGATGCCGATTTGAGAAACAAGTGCGGTATGGGGTACCGGGCCAAGTACATTTTGGAAACCATGAAAACTCTGCAGTCACTAGGCGGCGAAGAGTATCTGTACAAACTCAAAACTACTACAACAACAACACCCGATCAAGTCCAACAAGCCCTCATTCAATTCTCTGGTGTGGGACGCAAAGTGGCCGATTGCGTGGCACTCTTTTCCCTCCGTCAGACCGATGCCATTCCCGTCGATGTCCATGTCTGGAACATTGCTTGTCGGGACTATGATCCCACCCTGCAAACCAAAAAGAGTCTGACGCCCACCGTGTACCGACAGGTGGGAGAGTTGTATCAAAGCCGATTTACAACAAAGGCGGGATGGGCACATTCCCTCTTGTTTGTGGCAGAGTTGCCCAGTTTTCGACCCATCTTGCCGGAAGATATGGTGCAAGAAATGGATCAGGTAAGGTGCTTGCTTTGCTGGTGTGTACACATGTGTGTACGTTTGGAAACCTGTTCTAGCTAGCCAGCCACAACTCACAATTCTCATGACTTGTTGTTGGATTGTCCTGATGTCATCTATCTACAGTTCCGTGCGGAAGAGCAAGCCAGGAAAAAGGCGTCCAAAGCCAAGAAGAAGAGTGCATAGGTCGTAGCGGCCTACTGGGCTTCCGTTCATACGGCTGTTTCAACCAGTTGGAATCGTATGAGTACTGGGATGGACTTGCATTCCACCCACTCAATTACCAGGGATTAGACGAAACACAAGGTAGACAGAGTAAGCCACTCGTAAGACAGTGGCCATTGGGTTGTTAGCGTACATCTTCGTTATGGGTTTGCTGGCCTCGTTGGTTCGGGTATCAAATTGGACGTCGTTTGGAGTCAACTCCTATCAATCAATCAATCATGGGGCGATTTAGATTCCACAACTGTAACAAGTTATCTTAGCCTTTTTAGATTGTAACACGAGAAAAGTTCAGACCACGTTGCCTAACGAGTCAGTCGAGCCAGTCGATTGGGTCCTCATGGGTTTTATGGTGGGAAACACTTCGACCGCCGGACTGAAGCTTTGTCAGTTTCCTCCAATAGTGCTGCCTCGAAGGCTTTGAAACGATATTTTTGCTGGTGCCGTGGCCCAGAGACCTTTTCTCTTTGGAGCACTGTTTCTGAAAAGCTCGCTATCCTGTTCTTTCTACCAGACGAACGAATCGAATCGTCTTTTGTTGCAAGGTAGGTAGGCAGTCAGACCACTGCTGCTCGTTGTTGGGAGCATGTTTGTTCCAATAATAATGGCAGTCTCGTACCGGTATCACGAATGGTGAAGTGTCCGAATCGAATCGATGCATGATAACTCTCTTCCAAGAAGTTTCGATACGGTCTGCTTCTCTTTGGTACGTATGGAAGACTCATTCTTTCTTCGATGAGACGGAGCATTTTGGAATGATCCGTGTCCAGCCACGACATTTGGAAATCGTAGATTCATTCCTTGTTTCAAATGATGGGTCGCCTGAGATTCCGTGACGGAGCCCGCGTCGGTTGGAGGGTGGAATTAACAATGTCTTGTTGTTTATAATCCTCCTGGTTGTTAAAGTCGTTGCTGTTGGTTGAATTGGATGACGAAGGGTCCTCCCTCATGATGATCACAAGCGTGTTGGACGACAGCGACGACGCTGTGGTTGTTGTTGCATTGGTGGATGCAGTGGGCACTGTCGAGACGGCAGATGGAGATTCGGTGGGGAATGAGACTTGTTCCCTGGGCAACATGATGGTGTCTTCTTCGAATGGGTCGCTCGTGTCTGTATTATTATTATTATTTGTTTGCTGGTTGTCCTTTTTGTTGTTGTTGTGGACCGATACCCCCAAGACAATGGCCAGTAGGACAATGACAAGCAAGACGGTAATTCCCACCAGGATCCATCGCTTTTGTTTGGATGAGGATCCATTGGATGATCGTTTGTCGTCATGATGACTGTTGTTGTTGTGGGATGAGTTTGGGTTGTTGTGACTGTGACTTTCTTGTGTGAGTTTGGCCGAACTAATGGTGGAAGAGGAATTGTCTCGTTCAAGTTGTGCTGGTGGTGGTTGTTGTTCTGGATCTTCCTGTATGGTACTGGCATTTCCCGAGGAATTATCTCGTGTGGGCCATTCGTCGTCTTCCATGGACGGTGGAGAAGGAAAGGATAATGTCGAGGGAACCCCTTCAACTGTCGTTCCATCCCCTCCTCCTTCGGGATGTGCCTGCATGTTACTGTTACTCATACCATGGATATTGTTAGTATTGTTGCCCGTCAGACTACTGCGGGGTTTTCGCACGTAGGGCTTCAAGACAAAGTGATCGTCGGGACTTGGTTTCTTGGAGAGCGATCCCCGTTGCAACGTCTTTTCCGTATCGAGGGTATCCGTTCCCGTGTAAATTGTGGCATTGTCGTGGACCGTGTCATTTAAAGATGATAACGACCGTCGTCGTAGTTGCTCGGGTGGCTGCGTATCGCGATCCAATTCGTGACGGGGACCGTGGTTGTTGAGGGGGGGTTCCTCGTAGCTGCTCACAATGCTCAAACTGTTCGTGTCCGAGTGTAAGGTGTCACTTCCCCAGTTGGCGGGCAACGAAACCACGTCGCTCGTCATTATGGTTCGTTCTCGTAGTTTAATAGATAATAGATGATTCTTCTGATACTTGTGTTGTTAGTATGATATGATACCCTCTCTCTCTCTCTCTCTCGCCTCCCCAAACGATGCTTTACTCCAAGTCAACACAGTCACCTGGATGAACCATGGAGATTCTGATTCGATTCGATTGGACTTGACTTTTTAATTAAAAAAGTGACTGGACAATCAATTGCTGCCTCTGCTGCTGCTGGTTAAGGCATGAGAGATTGAAAGACGAAATACTAGTATATATATCTTGACTCAACTCACTATCCACCTTGGAGGCTGCATTCTCCCGTGGTTGTGTTACTACTTCAGATAGATCTACTTCGGACGACTATGTGGGTAGACTATGTTGCTGCCTTGTGTTTGCGGTCTGCGGCACTGCTCGATGCATCCCATGCATGGACAATTAATGGACAGCCACAATAAGCTTCTCCTCGTGGAAAAGAAAGCTTACAGATTCGAAGCACTTACGGTACTGAACCTCCAGAATAAAGTCATTCGATGCCACAAAAAGAGAAGTTACAATAATTGTCTAGTTTGATACGATTGGCACCAAGATTTAACGAAGCGTTTGCAAAGATTTAAAGTAGAAGAACTGGAAGACAGTGGAAGCTCACTGGTTTCCTGCTCACAATTTGAGTTTGCCACAACGACGCCGCCAATTGCTTGTACCACCGGTACGTGGCCTCTGCTGAGATGGTCTCCTTGGGGCCCAAGCTGAGGCACTCACCAAACTATTTCCTCTTGGCAGCGAGGAACGCCCTTATTCAGTGGTATTAATATGTGGCACTTTATTGCTCGGCTCAGCCATGCTATTCTTCGTGCCCGTCACCAATGCTTGCGTGGCTCCCGTGTCCCGGGCGGCTGGCACAATGAGCTACCACCGTTCTCTCTGGGATGCCGATGGTGCACTATCAAGACACTCATATGGCATACTTGCTGGCTCTAGCTAGGATGTAGCTACATGTATGATAGCAGCTTGCTACCGGTACCTGTACCGCTACTACACAAGTGTAGTACCTGCTGGAGTGAACGGTTGGCATTGTGGTGGACCAGCTGTGGAAGCGAACCATGAGCGTTAATGGACCACGTGATTGACGATCAACCGGTATGGTCGCCAGCCAGTAACGATTTTTCTTTTGAGGACCTCACTTTCGCCTAAACTTTTAGTCTTCATCGCCAGCCAGTAACACTTCAACAGATGCGGGTGAAACTTCCGCCTCTGGAACTGTTTGGGATGCAGCTACGACTGTACCGTACTGTACTGAGCTTGTACTGGTGTGACAACAAGGAAAACAGAAAGATGGAAGCCACAGGCATGCAAGAATCCTGCAAATGCAAGTTCAATCAATCGGGTCTTTTTAGAATGAATATATGCAATGTTTACTTTGTAGCTAACTGCAAAACACAACAGGTGAAGATACCCTGCGGTCTGCGGTTGAACCATTACTACTCGGGTGGGTGGTTCCATCAGTTCGATTTGCGAGCACATGTTGTATGTAGCTCCATCCTATCTTCTAGCTACTAGGCCCTGGGGCAAAGCGGGACTCTGCAGTATTCCCAAAACGGGTCGCCGTCATTTGTGGGCTCCACGTAGCACCACGCCTTTTCAAATCCACCCGGATTCCTGCAAAAATTTGACGATAGGCCATCCAATGGTCTCGAATCTGGTGTCATAAGATTGCCCTCGCTCGACCAAGGCTTGCACGGCTTCCCTGTTTCAGTGGCGTTGATTGAGCCTCTGTAGTCTCTCTGTTTGACACGATGTGAGCCACAAGAGACACTCCACTCATCCGAACAGTAGGGAATCCCACATGACTCCCATTCTGCCTCTGCTCCAGTGGTGAAGCACCCTGCACTCGATACGGCACTCTCTTGGCCAGTTTCACCAACAGAGTTGTACGTGGAAGGGCTGCGGCAGTAGTTTGCCGTCAAGTAGCCATCATCATTCCAGACCGAAAAGTTGTAGGGAGTTTCCTTCCACGGCCGACACGCCTTACCAGAAAGTGTAACGTTTTGTGCACCCAAGTAATCTCTTTGGCCCACAACTGACGTGCCACATTGGTCCCTCGAGCAGTTGAAGCACGGATCATGAAGATTGTAGTCAAATATGAAATGTGGGGAGTTTGTTTCTTCGCAGTAAGGGACATCACAAAACTACGAAGCATGTGAGATCAATAAACCCATTTGGAGTCATGTATCAGGGCAACCCCAAGTATATCTCACCTCCACTGGCACGCTGGGGCTGGTTGTGAAACACCAGGCTTCGGAGTAACGCAAAAGGCAACATCCGATGAGTCAATTGACATCCATTTCAATACAACAGCTACTAGGCGGAAACTTCAGCTTCCATACAGTACCTCTGCGTTCACCACGTGGATCCAATAATTTCAGGGCATTTGGTAGGTCTATGGGGCGCCGGCAGTAATTCTCCTCCAGTGCTGAGAATGGATCATGGTGTGGGACCCAAGGCTTTTCCCAATTTTCATATTTTTCAACAAAACTCTCGTTGGAAATGGAATCCCATCGTTGACAAGTGAGCCCGCTGAAGGTTATGTTCACAGTTCCCCGATAGTTGGATTGGGCAAGAGCAAAGGATCCACAAAACAACGATGGGTCATCTTCGCAGGTAGGCACATCACAATCTTCCCTTATGCCATCAGTATTGACACAAAACGCTGCCGCCAGCAGGAAGGAAGAAAGAGTACCATCCGTGAGCTACGTTTCGTGGGTTTCCCACCGGGTGAGCCCAGTACGAACCTGTCTTGTGTCCTGTTTCTTCCAATAGATGCCCGACGACAAAAGGATTTCTGCAGAAATTGTTTCCAGGTCCATCTAGACCACCCAAGTAGTGGGTTTCATGGTCTCTCAATGTGACGAATATATCAGCACCCGTTTCCACCGGTAGGTTGGACCACTCTAAGCACGGCTTTCCCGAACGTGTGACATTGACAAAACCACGGTAGTCGCGTTGTTGGAGGGACATGGTACCGCAGGTTGTTGAAAAGTTGAAGCCGTAGTCAAAGTCAATATTAGAGGCCGAAGCGTCACTCGCGCTTTGGCAGTAAGGCACTGAACAGAAATCTCTTCGGACGTTGGGGTTAGTAGTGAAACACCATGCTATGACAATTTGGGGGGGGGGGGGGCAAAAGCTTCAGATGCGAACTAAGGACACCTTCGTATGATGCGAACTAAGGACACTTTCGTATCTAATTTTCTCACCTCTTTCGCTTACAGCCTTGGGGTTTCGGCAATAGTTCTCTTCGAGGCCGTCGACCCGTTCATCGCCCAGATACCCATGGTTGTGTGGAGAATCGGAGTCCCATCGCTGGCATGTGTGTCCGTTTTCTGTAATGGATATGTTGCCACGATAATCATCTTGCTTCACGGCTGCTGATCCGCACTTTTCCCGGCTTTCACATCTTTGGACAGCCGGGAAGTTGTGAAGGAAATCAACCAGATTAGGGAGTCACCTTCGACCAAGAGGCATGGCGGAAAACTTGCGCACTGATACTTACACTGGGACATCACAAAGTTCCCACCGTAGCTGTGTAAACAACAACCCAATGAAATTCATGAGACGAACTGAAAACGGACATTGTAAGCATGGACAAATTCGATGCGAAACTCACATTTGGATCTGCCGTATAGCACCAAGCTTCACAGAAACCAATGTCACATGCTTTTGAGGATACGTGTAAGGTGGCAATTTGAGACCAACATCAAATAGATGACCGTACCAGTCAATTCTCCGTCAGGATTGCGACAGAAGTTCTCCCTACAATTTCCCCGGTGAGTGTGAGGGACGGGAGGACCATCATGTCAAGGACATCCTTCTAAAACGAGCCATTGTACGAACCTTAACCCAGCCAGTGTCTCAGTCCAAGGATGCCGAGAATGACCGTGGGGATCCTGGTCACTCCAGGGTTGGCAGGGCCTTCCACTTTTTGAAACATTGATAGTGCCCCTGTAGTCGTATTGGCGAATGGCGGCTGTGCCGCAGGAATCCTGAGGTGTGTATAGAGTTGAAATTTCAGGTGTACCTTCATCGTTGGCAAACCACTTGGCAGCGTCAGCAACAACCACACCGTGGTCAAACTCAGCAGGGCAATTTGGTACGGCGCAGAACTCCCACTCGGGATCGTTGGTGAAACACCAAGCTCGTTTTTCTCCGTTTGGGTTGCGGCAGTAGTTGGTATCCAAATCTAAGGCAAGGCTTTCATACTTTTCTGGCCGAAAACTCGTAGCAGACTCCCAGGTCTGGCAAGAGGCTCCAGATTCCGTGACGTTTAGGTTTCCTTGGTAGTTAGCTTGCCAGGCTGAGGCAAATCCACATGTAACGTTCAAGTTGTCGGGATCGTCTTCCCTGGATGATGCCGACGGCGCCAAAAGGGCAACTGGAATGACGATAGCAAGAATGATCAGCACAATGGCCAAGAGAACCCATTTTGATTTTGGGTTGTGGATCAACGCCTGGAATCCATCCAGAGCGGGCTTGGCGTACACGATTTCACCATCATCTTCTTCGACCAATGTAGCACGGAGCATCTGTTGAGCTTCAGCATCAGCGGCGACTTGCGACACAGAAGAATCCATTCCTTGCTGCCCCAAGTTCTCCATGGCCGCCGATGGCTCTAGCTCTCGTCTTGCTGTATCACTAATTCTGGGAGCATGATGTCGATTTTCAGTGGCAAGTGGATGGTCGACGGCGTAAGCACCAGCATTCTGATATGGAGCGTCTCGCGGCTGCAGGATACGGCGTTGAACGATGGGAACGCCCCCAGGTGGACGTTCGCCTGTTTCTTCGTCGACTTCTTCCTTGGCTTCTTCAGCAGCCTTGGGGGCACAAACGGATTGAGCCCCGGGATCTGCAAATGTTGATGCCACATCTTGTTTCAACTGTTTGCCGTCCCTAAAACCATGGACTTTTCTAGCGTCTTGTTCCAGCTGTTTGGCATCCCTAATAACATGGACTTGCCTGCCATCAACATCGCCAGCTCCAGCACCTGGAGCCGTACCGGTAGTGCCCACCACCTTGTCCTTAACCGTCATCCTAGCCTCTAATTGGACACCTTCCTTCTCGGTCTCCAAGTCGAGGCTTTCCTCCCCAGTCACGGACTCTCCCGATTTATTGACTTTTCCCGGGGTCCTGTCTTCAGCGGGTGTGCCACCATTCGTGGGGATGTTGGATGTCTTGCTCTTTTCAGAAGTTTCGATCGTCATGATTATCTGCGAGGGCGAATGAGATTTGAGTCGTCAGAATACACAGAGAAAGTCTTGCAAGGTCACGGCCTCGTTTCGAAGTGCCACAACAACAGCCACCACCAGCAGCAATGTCAGCTACCAGCAATCCTTCAAAAGAACAACGCCACCTTATCCAGGAAGCACACTGATATCGCCCACGAAGCACAGCACGAGTCGCCGAAGAAAGCGTCAAGCCGACTGTTTGTCGGCGAAGCAGATGGATGAATGAATCCCAAGGCAATATCGGTACGTCCACTGGCCACAGCAGCAAGCGCCAACGCCAAGTAGACCTTAGGAACGTTTCCGCGGAATCTCTAGTCAACAACAACAACAACAACGATGATGATTGCTTACGCTTTTTTTGGTATTTGATAAACACAGAAAATATGGTCCTCGACGTACAGGTATGACCACACTAGTAATCAGGTAGTTCGCTTGAAGGTCGCTTTTTCAGGGTCGAGGGAAAACAACAGAAGAGGGAAATGGCAAATACATGAAACATGAAATTTAATAAAATCTTTGCGGACACACTCTTGAAAATGAAAAAACCCTAAAACAGTAAACAGTAAACTGTAGAAAACCACTACTAGTATTGCGGACGCCGTATTACCCATCCGCTGTGCAGTGTTGCTTATTTGTATTATGATAGTACTGCCGGTACTGGTATCATACGACTGAACCGCGCACACTTGCAAGACGAGAAAGTCGAGTCGAGTCAGTCGAGTCACTTATTTAAAATAGTGGACGGACAAACCTTGAAGGAATTTGGAACTTCAACTTCGAGAGTTGTAAAAGTGTGATTCCATAGACATTGTTCATTGCCAATGAAAGGTTGAGCGAACGCATAAATAGAGTTCGAAACCATGGCTGATTTGAAATCCGTTCCACCTGGAAGGAACGCAACTGACGTGCTTTGTAAGAGCTTCAACTTCGATGTTTTCTTTGCTGCCTTCGCCCTTTCCACTCTTGACATCTCTTGTGTTGGCCACAATCCACCCTCCCAGCCAGTTTTGTACATCCCATCACTACCATGAAGTTCACAATCGCTGCCTCCCTTCTTGCCCTTGGCACTGCCTCTGCCTTTGTCACTCCTCAGGCTTATGGACGCACCAGTGATGTTGTCCGATCTATGGCCGCCACAGAGACTCCGGTCTACACTTTTGAAAAGAGTGAAGAAATCTTTGCTGAGGCTCAAACTGTGAGTAGGATTGTGATTTTCTGGTTGCTGATTGCTTGGAGTTTGCCTTCTTATCTCACATGCATTCTATCTTACATGTATTATTATTCCTCTGTAGTTGATGCCCGGTGGTGTCTCTTCTCCTGTGCGTGCTTTCAAGTCCGTCGGTGGAAACCCTGTCGTCTTTGACAAGGTGAAGGGAGCATACGCCTGGGATGTTGATGGCAACAAGTACATTGATTATGTGGGAACCTGGGGACCCGCCATTCTTGGACACGCTGATGATGATGTCCTGGCAGCTGTCAGGGCCACAATGGAAAAGGGAACTTCCTTTGGTGCCCCGTGTCCTTTGGAAAATGAACTCGCTAAAATGGTCATTGATGCTGTCCCTTCGGTCGAAATGGTCCGATTCACAAACTCTGGTACCGAAGCTTGCATGGGAATGATCCGTCTTGTCCGAGCATTCACCGACCGAGAAAAGGTTATCAAATTCGAAGGATGCTACCACGGACATGCTGATTCCTTCCTGGTCCAAGCTGGATCTGGTGTCGCCACACTTGGATTGCCTGATTCTCCCGGTGTCCCAGCTTCTGCCACCAAGGCCACATACTGTGCCGAATACAACAACTTGGAAAGTGTAAAAGCCATCCTTGAGGACAACAAGGACGAAATTGCTGCCATCATTTTGGAACCAGTCGTTGGAAACTCTGGTTTCATCAAACCCGATAAGGCATTCTTGGAAGGACTGCGAGAATTGGCCACGGACAATGGAGCTCTCTTGGTATTCGACGAAGTCATGACTGGATTCCGAGTTGCCTACGGAGGCGCCCAGGAATACTTTGGAGTCACACCTGATGTCACCACCATGGGTAAGGTTATTGGAGGAGGTCTCCCCGTTGGTGCATACGGTGGACGCAAGGATATTATGGAAATGGTCGCACCTGCTGGGCCCATGTACCAAGCTGGAACCCTCAGTGGAAATCCTTTGGCCATGACTGCCGGAATTGAAACCATGAAGAAACTCAAGGAGGATGGTGTCTATGAAGAGTTGGAACGCAAGGCCCAAAAACTGGTAGATGGTATCTGCGATGCTGCCGAAAAGCATGGACATGCCATCTGTGGGGGTACAGCTGGAGGTATGTTCGGATGGTATTTTACGGAGGGACCTGTCAAGAACTTCCAAGAAGCTACCAAGGCTGATGGAGAGAAATTCGGCAAGTGGCACCGAATGATGTTGGAGCGAGGAGTGTACTTGGCACCTTCGATGTACGAAGCTGGATTCATGTCCTTGTCACACACAGACGAAGATATTGAAAAGACAATTGCTATCGCTGATGAAGTGCTTTCCAAGCTGTAAACAATACATAATACATTCCAAATAAAAACAAACTCCAGCACAACTCCTGCAGGAAACAACGTATCGAACGCTGACACTTCAACTGCAACACAGGAGTTGAGTGACAAGTCATACGGCTGGTACTTGCTGCGCATCATTTCTCAAACTAGAAAAACTTCATTATTCTAAAGAGTATCATGCATTTGTGTATGAGGTGTTGCTAGGTTGGCTGTGGAATGAAAAATGAAAAAAGACAGCTCATGCCCAGTATATTCCGGACAGTACCCACATATTGGTGTGCCCGCAGCCAGTGATCCTCATTGCAATTTCGATATCATGCGACACTCCGTTGGTGAGGTTGGGATCGTTGAGTACTTCGATAACTTGAACCACTCGTTGGAAGATTTTGAGCCTCTCGTGAAACTTAGCCTTGTTGTATTCCGTCTTCTTTCCGTTCACAATAACCTCAAACTTAATTTCGTTGCAGTTCTCATTCCCTTTCAGCCTTCGTTGCCGCGGAGGTTCACCCAGGCGACGAGCCCTTTCGGGCTCAGTAGTATTCCAGTGGGCGAAAGGCCTTGTGTCAGCTTCATCCAGATAGAACGTCTCATCCACCTCGTCCACGTAGTAGCCATCATCCAGATATGGGGCAAATGAGGTTTCATTCGGGTAGGCGGCGTCGTTCGGGTACCGGTAGGAGGCATCGTCCGCATCATCCTCCAAGTCATCTTCTTCCGAAAGACGTCTCGCGTAGGCTTCGTCACCGTCATTTTCTTTATCCCAATCCCTCGTCTCCGGGTGCTCCTTGCCATAACCCCACCACTCGAGACGAATCAAAATGAGACCCTCTTTCACATTTGGAATCGTGAAAATGCCCCACCCGGAAAACGATGTAAAACTCAGCCCCCCACGGTTGTCATTGTGTCCATAAAGTAAGCAAGGATTAAATTGGCCACGATTGCAGAAGCCGTCATAACTGCCATCGCAACCATCCGCATTGCCAGGGGCTCTGACGCCCCATCCTTTTCCTTGCTTGAGCTCGGTTTTCGTACCAAGAGGGATCACCTTGTTTCCGGTTGGTAGAGCAAATGGTGGCAAAGGTGAATTATCGAACGCCATAAACTCGGGATAGTCTACTCCGTTCTCCACCACTGCTAGATAATCGAACTCGCCATCGGGCGTCTCCATTGTTGGATTGAAAACGTCAGGCGGTGAGTATTCGTAACCAGGTGGCTCAGGCTTGGATCCATCGAGCGCAGGTTTTATCAAGTGACGAAGATGGGTATCTTTTGGGAAAACCCTTGGTGTCATTTCAGAAGCTGCCTGTTGACGCAAAAGCAAACGCCCTTGAATGAGCTGGAGACCCACAAAGGGACAGTCACTTGATTGTTCACAAGCAAAATGACACAAGCACTTACACTCATCACCTTGTTGCAGAGAATGGCCTTGGGATCGACGTCTTTCCAAGTAAAGCACGGCGATTCACTCTCGGGCATTTCCTCCAGGTTTTTCTTGAGAGTCTTGTAGTGCTCATCGACATGCCATACCTCCACGGGTAGTTTCTTGTCTGTTGCTTCATCCCATAGTGTCAGTCCTTCCAATAGCGCCCGCAGCACTGGGAAAGCAATAAGTCTACCACGAACGGCGTGTTGCTGCATAACAAACAGAAACGTTGTTAGGGCCCATGATGATGTACGCTAGCCGAAAGCTGCAATGCATGCATGAAGACTCTTCAACCAACTTACCCTGAAGCCCGGATGCCAACTCGCTCGACCGCCTGGTTCTGCCTGTTGATTTGTTCTTGGCGTATAGTCATCCCTGTCAATCCAGCAAGTACCATTGTATTCTTTTTCGCGACAGAGTCCTCTGGTTTCTCCGTTACAACGCAGGTACCGAGCGGCATGTGGGACCGATTCTGCCATTTTGGCGTTCACAATTTCGGGAACACCGCCTTTTCCTTCCCCCAACATGCCAACCTCAGCAGCCTGGGCCTTGTCCAGGCTTCCCAATACTTTTGGCATGCCATTGAGAAACACTGGGACTCTCTTTCCAGCCATAATGGCTTGACGCGCGAAAAAGTCGTATGCCTCGTTGGATTTTTCGGTCATTTGAGAGTCCCAAATCAACATGTCAATTTCCTGTCCGTACAAGTCTTTGGATCCCATTGACGACTGCAACGTTCCTAATCCTCCAAATCCCACATTGTGAGTGTTAAGTTTGACTCCCAATCGCGCAAAGACAGGTTCCAGAACTTTGAAAAACTGGAGTGTGTAGGATTGTTGAAAATGGTTTCCATGTCCTGCCGATGCCGAGTGCCCTCCCATGACCATGGTAAATGTATCACCGGTAATAATGGCATGCATGATGCGACGAATCAACCCTCTATAGTATTTTTCACTGATCCATCCTCCGTAATCGTTGCCCAGTCGAAGATCTCTAATATCCGTAACGTTGATAATTGGAGTTCGAAAGCTGTGTGGCTCTTCGTCTTTTCCCATATATCTCTCCTCCAAAGTTTGGTCTGGCAAATCAAACTTGGACCAACCATATTCGGCCAAGATGGCTTCCATGGATCGTTCGACGAGTGCCTTTGCCTCGGGTAAGAATTTTTTGAGATATTCCTGGTCGACTTGCCATGCCGATGGTGGGAATTTGTTCCAGGGAATATCCCGACTGGGGAATTGCTTGGCGAAATCCTCCTGCGGGCGATCCTTGAACTTGGGGTCTTGGAGTCTCCATGTCCCCCACTTTTGTCCCAATTCCTTTCGGATTCGGTTGCGATCGTTCTTCTTGGAGGGGTCCTGATCAATCACGGCACGACGCTGGTATTGATAGGGGACTTTCGGACGGGTTTTCTGTTTGAACGCCTTGATTTTGTCACTCTGGGAAGCCGCCGGGATGGTGGGGATTTGTTCCGGTAGTTTAAATTCTTCTTTTTCTTCTTCTTTCTTGTCGTCCTTTTTGTCCTCCGCGGCTCTTCGTGCCTTGGGGCGTGCTTCCTGCCATTCCTCTTGTTTCTTGTTATTTCTAACCTGTTCCGTTTGTTCCTTATCTTGGTTCGTAGTTTGTTCCTTGGCAGCTTGCTCTTTGGCAGCTTGCTCTTTGGCAGCTTCAGCAGCCAGCGCAGCTTCATACTCTTCCACGTCTTCTACCATTTGTTGCAGCTCCATGGCCTCTTCTTCTTCCTGGCTCAACTGCTTCTTATTCATGGATGGTAGTAGATCCATGATGACTGGTTCTGTGGACTGCGTTTCCGCCAGCACTGGTTCCTCGACAGCACCCTGACCCGCCTCGCCTGCCTTGAACAAGAGAAAGACAGCAACTGCCATTAAGAAAAAGGATGCATTCCATCGAGACTGGATGGCTTTGCTGCGACGAGAGGTTCGAGTCAAATCCGAATCGCCGCCGCTGTTGCCAGTGGTAGTAGTACCCATGCTGCTTTCTTTCTCAAATACTAATTCTAATGTCGCTCTCTCTCTACGGCAACAAAAAAAGATGGATGAGTAGATAGGTTCGTTGCGACCGTTCACTCAAACTATCTGTCTCAACAACAAACAACCAAGCAACAGAAAAAGATAAAAGATGCCAGATTGTGTTGAATTTGGGTTGCCAGGTCTTTTTGTGGAAGGCAACGGTCTGTCCTTGGCTTTGGATCGGATCGAGCTTTGGAGGTCAGGCTCTGGAGGCATTGGTACGGATCGAAAAGATACTTAGTGACGTCAATGACCCAGTATGTCCCTATGACCGTATCCACAGCTTTTTTTCTTTTTTCTTTTTGGAACTTCTCAAAATTGTGTCCATACAGTACCGACGCATTGAAAGGTATGGGTAATGAGAAATTCAAAGTTGACCTAGCCATTATTTCTTTCTGCTATCTGTTTGAGATGAGTGTTAAACCTATAGTTGCCATTTGAAAGTAGAGCATTAACACCAAATGCGGTCCATATACCCACAAGTGAACGAATGGGGAGCTTAATGGAAATATTTAACGAAATGACTTAATGACTTAGAGGGCATGACTGAAAGAATGGGTATACACGACTGAACTGGTGCAGGTTTCAAAATCAAAAATCGCTCCAAAACGCCGTGTTGACAGTTGGGGAGCTCTTGTTCTCCACAGGAAAGTGACAAAATCACCAAACAAATGTTACGCGGCAGAGCCCAAGAGTATGGAGTATTGCCGCGTAGCATTTGTTTTTGTATTTTAGCATCTTCTGCTGGATGTATTCCAATCCCCAATTACATTACCAGAGTTTTTCAATGAGTTGGTACGGTACTCGATACCGGGGTACCGGTATGGGGCAACTATAGGATTTACCAACTTAACACGGCACGGTAACAGTCTACATAACACAGCAGTTATGTGCAGTTACGTTATGTGCAGTTACGTTACGTGCAGTTACGTTACGTGCAGTTACGTTTTACTATGGTAATTGATGTACTTGAGCTACGTGCAGTTACATGCCATTACGATCCGTTACGTGCAATTACGTGTAGTTACGCATAAATACGTATTTCGAAACACATTATCTCGAAATCCAGAAGTTGCCCCAAACCCCTGGTAGTAGCTACCAGGTAGTACCGCTACGGTACGGTAGCTAGTATAGTAAACACACCCTTGTACTAGTAGAATATCTACTACGTTACACCTTCCCAGTCATGGTCCACTTTCTTTCTAAACTGGGCAATGTGCATACGGAATCCTAGGGAATACGGAATCCTAGGGAATTGCCGTCTACACCGAATTCTTCGAATGGATTCAACTGAATTTTCATCAGAACTTCGTAAACTCGTGGGCATGTTCTAATAAATGATGCTCCTACAAGTTTGTATAACGCGTTGACGCAACATCGGCGGGGGGTTTTGATGTATCCCACGAAATCTTGCCAGTGTCATCGTTGACGATTGCAAAAGTGGTGTAAAGGGCATCGTCCGGAGGTAAACTCGAAAGACGTTCAATAAGTGCATTCGAGAAAGAGGGTACGGTGATGGACCATTGTGACGCTTTGGGACGGAAATCTTTTGCCGTGTTCTTTTTTGTGGGGTTAACTGGAATTATGATGGGGTCGGTAATGCTGAAGTGATACCGAAGGCATGTCGGCTTATATTGGCGCGCGCATGGTGTGACCGAAATTAAGCGCTTAGTCCTACTAGATGCTAATAGAGGCTAACAGTCGAATAATAAAAAACAACTATCGAATAAAAGCTAACTATCGAATAAAAACTAACTATTGAATAAAAGCTAACTATCGAATAATAAAAAATAACTTAACTATCGAATAAAAGGTAAAAGCTAACTATCGAATAGTTTTTGATGCCCATGCGCCGCGAGGCTGGTTTGTTGTTGTCCCCGGTCCCTCTAGAGTATGTTACCGCTCATCCGCCGCGGAGGCTGGGGTCAATCCATGGACCTTCATTTTACTTATAGGGCTATGCTCCACCCAACTACCCCATTAAGTCTTTTTTTGTTATTTGTTAAGTTTTTATACTGGGGTTAGTTGTTGGACCACCATAAGTAAATTCTGACCTACGAATGGAAAAAAGTACTGTTTTACTATGGGAAAAACCGGGTCAGTGGTTGGACCGAGGACAAGAGGTGAGGTAATAATGGTTTATCTCACCTCTGTCCACTTCATTAAGATTAAGGTTAATCTAATTCCTAATTTAGATGGCAAAGAAGACGGGCCCTTTCGCGCCTGCTAAGACCAGGAAGGCCCTTTCGTGCGTGATTTGTATCCCCAAAATCCCCAAAACGAGACTAAAGTGGCACAAAGGTTCCAAAGTCGCATGCAAAGTCGCGTGAAAAGCCGCATGAGAGTCACATGGAAGTCGCATGCAACTTTCCACGTGACTTTGAAAGTCGTTCCAAGTCGTTGCATAACAACACGATAAAGTCGCGTGGTCGCTGAAAGCCGTTCGGAAAGTGGTGTCAAAGTCGCATGGGACTTTCCAAACGACTTTCAGGATCCCATGCGACTTTCACGATACCTTTTTGAAGCTGGACCAAATCCGGGACTCACAGTCGTATGAAGAGGCCTTCCTGGAAGTGCTCGTTAGTTTGAGGTCTTCTGGTTTTCAAATCGCGATTGGCAAATGCATTGTAGAGAAGCTCCGCTCCCGATCCTGGTGCCCATCACACGTCATGAGAGGGAAGTTCGGTAACCTTGATGAAGGTGTCACGGACTTCTTTGCTACTCTTGTTGACCGAGCGAATGAAGAACCCAGGGAGACTAATGTACTTTGACCATTTCTCGGACTTTCTCTGAAGTACCCATACAAGAGGCGACGTCCTGAAGGAAGGATATAGGATGCAAACAACCATCTTCTACTATGAGCGTCATGATCTCTTTGGCTTCATCCTTTGTAGCGCCAATGTAGAGGAACTCTAGGGTCTTGTTGTCTCCTTCGAGGTTAAGGCCATGGGAGACAAAGGGCCCAGTTAGCTTTGATCAGTTTCCAACAGTTCTCTCCACTTGTTGGGTGTCCAATGCATCCCCGAAATACCATAGAACTCTTGAATATCTGTTTCTCCTGAGATGACCCAACCTTTCCTGGTTGCTTCCGTTTGTGGCGCCAGTCCCTTCATCACATAACTAAGGGAGATGTCACTGTCCGTACCCTGTGCTGCATTATGTTTGCCTTCTTTGCACTGGTATCCATAGACACGCGTGATATTCTTTCTTGCTGAATAAATGACGAAAACGTCATATGCACATAGGCAAAAAAACTCGCATCTGTGGGATAGAAGATTGATATGGTTGACTCCGATGGCACTTTGAAGCCACTCTTCAGATCACTCCAGTTCTCACACCTGTCCAAACATTTTGACTTTTCATGGGGGCGGATTGTACTCTACCACAGGAACTTCGTTTGGGCGAAATGTAAATGGGAGAGTTCTTGGAAGCCAACTGCCAGTTACGCACCTTGCAATCAAAAATAGAACAAAGAGGCATTCCCAGGCATCACCAGAAGCAGCTTTCGATGTGAGTACTTGATGGCAAAGTTCGGCCATACTTGACTTCAATTCACTGTAATCGCCTTCAAGATCCAGCTCCTGAAACACAAATCGCAAATGGTATGGAGCCCACCGAATCTTTCTAATCTCTCCATCTGTGTGGCTTGCATCTATCAATGCATGCAACAAGCTGGGCATGCCCCTCAAGTTACCATCGATCAATGACCTCAAAACTGCAAGGAATGCAGAACTTTGTGTGCCAGGGGATGATTCTGTGTTGAGCTTGGTCATGGCAGTATTCTTCTTCACACCTGCTGCTTTGACAGATTTGTTGCTCTGGTCGTAAAGGAGCCCAGGCATCAAGCCATAGTAAACAGCTTCTCTGGCTCCTGTCAAATTGGCTTTCAGGTTTCTTGCGTCTCGCAGATTATCAATGAGGGGCAATTCTTGCAAAATAACATCGCGCTCACTGGCTTCAGAAGGGTCCAAGTAATTCCCAAACTTCTGCAGAGTTGACACAACATGAGAGGAGAAAACGAAAAAACAACCCCTCGGAGTTATGAAATTCCCCTTGATAAACCTTGCAAACTGAGTGACACTCTTGGACTTCGTCTCAGAACTCAAAGGCGTGAGATTATTCAGTTCATCCAAGATAAGCAGTGCGGGGGTATCCCCAAGCCACTTCTCAATATCAGCTTCCGGCACATACTCTCTTCTTTTGCAGAAATCCAAGAAGTCGTCTGGTTCAGGTTCGTCGGGCCTGTCCTTGAGGGCTACAAAGGCAATTCTGATCAGCAGTGCTTGAACTGGATCTTCATACTCATGAGGCTCAATTTCCGAAAAATCACTGAATGTAGCAAAGATAACTTTGAATGGACGTTGCTTGTAGACGAAGTTCATATCAGCAATTTCGTAGAGGGCTCGAGTCTTGCCTCCACGACTGCAACGAGAGATTGCCAAGGGGGCGACCCGTCTTAGCTTGTCGGTTAATGCCATTTGCACTTCAATTTCATGCTTGGCGTTCTCCACCCAGTCTCTCTGACAAATGAAGCCTGGTGCATCCCCTTTCACCTTAAACGGCTTTATCTCTATTGCCTTGACCAAAGTGTCCAATTGAAGCTTGGGCCTCTTTTTTTGTGGCTGATCCTCTTCTCCCTGCTCTTGCTCTAATGTACATGTGAGAAGACGAGAGTAAGAAACTGAGGTCGAGCAAAAGAAAAAATGCTACGGTGCGAGACCATTTGAGATAAACTTACCATCGTCCATTTCAATAGTGTCATGTTGTTCCAGCTGCTGGTGTGGCTGAAGGAATTGCTGTAGCTGCGCATCTCCCAAAGTGTATTGTCCGCCATCCTCATGCAATACACGGCTCTTAGCCTTATTCGCGACTCGATCCTAGATAGGGTTTGAGTTCGACTCATGACGTAGTCCTTCACGAATAGTCATTGAGACATGGTTCTCATGACTGCTAGTCATACTAGGTTGTCGATGAAACATCGCTCTAGATATTTGGCCGGCGTGGAAAGCTTCCACGCTACTAGACAGCTACTAGCTGAAGTTTCCACGTGTTCCGGAAATGGACCGTGGAGTACGCAGAGTTATTGCCATAACCTACGATATCACACTTCGAGGCCTCCCGCGGGAGACCAACTTCAATGAGCTTCACAACGATCTCTCTCATGGATTAGTTTTCGTAGCTTTCTAATCTCTCATAACTTTCATTCTCTCAAACTCAAAACACTCGAATGATCTTTACACTAGCTTTTAGCGTAGTGCATTTTGTTAACAAACACAATAGCTTTCAGCTACCCTCAACCTATTCCTTCACCATGAAGATTGCTCAAGGAAAGCATGCGTTCACCAACTTCGAGAAACAGTTGCGTGACAAACCCATTCTTCCTCTCGTGGACAACGACGAAGACGCCGAGATCGACGATTCTCGTGCAACCACCTACAAACTTCGCACCGTTCCTGCAGATGCAAACAGTGCAAATACACCTTCAAGGTACCATCATCAATGGTTCCAACATTCCACGTCAGACCATCAAGTGGCTACGAATATGGAGAAGGTCTTCGTTGGACTCAACCTTGCCAATGCCGACGACAAACATCGCCTTCTAAGGAGATGACTTCCAGCTCTGCGAAGAGTGCCTACGAAGCTGGTGTGCAGGCCATCGTGCCGTGCGTCATACGCCCTACGACAAATTGCTGTGAACGAATTCCTCCACGCGATGTGACTTCTGGAGAAACCGAAGTTGCCTTCCAGGCTCGTGTCCAAGCCGCATGGGACGGTGCAGCGGAACCGCTCTAAGCGATGCTGACATCACCTTTGGAATCAACGCGGTTATCGAAGCAGCCTGCCCTTACAAGGCTCTCGAAAAACAGAAACGCTTCATGCGTCGCAAGATGCGTAAGCCTAGCGAAATGACAACTCGCGCCTACATCAACAACCTCACTCGGATGAATCCGATGAGCTTCCACGTTTGCCACCTTTCGGTGCAATCAACAGTTGACCAGGACGAATTCATCGAATCATCTGTCATGGCATTCCTCGTTCCTGGATGTGCAAGATGGACGAACACGACTTCGATCCTTTCACTGCCGAGATGAAGCGCTCATTGGATTCTGTGAGCGCATGGAATCCGCTGAAGACTTTGACAAAGGCAGTGATGCCAAGCAATTTCCTTCGAAGAAGAACAACAGCAAGAAGTACAAGTCTACTCGCAACAACGACCATTTTCCAAGAGCGAAGAAAAGTGGTGTGATTACCACGAGTCCAGCACTCACAATACTGCTGATTGCATGACTCTGAAGAAACTCAAAGCCAAGTCCCTCGTCTGACAACGATAGCAACCAGCGTACAACAAGAACAAGACTTGGAAACGTAAGTCGACGACGCCAAGTCCTACACAAAGAAGGAACTTTCTGTCTTTATGAAGAAAGTTCCAACGGCGGTCAAGGCGGATCGCAGAAGAAAAGCGAATGCAACCATGTTGCCAACGCAAGTCGGACGACTCTGACAACGAGGATGACTCCTCTGTCGGGTCCCTCAACATGATGGAAAGAAAATGGCTGCAGTCGACAAGGCTCTTGCCGACTTCGACTTCAATCATTCGGATGGAGAGATCTCCGTCTGAGGATTAGGCCAGGATGATGATTCAACGGAACCATGTTCCGATTTCTCATCTAAGTGATGAAGATATTCACTAACTAGTAACAAGAATTGTTTGCAACTGATGAAGTCACGGCAAATTAGATAATTGCCTAGAAACTGCTCAACTAGATTCTGACGATCTATCCAGATTGTTAACCTCGTCCGTGGCCAACCACCTCGTCAACGTCGCAAAACAAGAGACCCAAAACTATCGTCTATGTTAGTTTAACAGACGAAAAAAGGGAAACAAAAACCCGTCAACTCCGTTGCTTACTGGATACAGAAGCATCGGAACTGATTACCCAAATTATTAAGAGATTAAGCATGAAGAATCATGGGGCGTCCAAACACTATGGACTACCCCTGTAAAGGAATTAAACCCCAGCACGAAGTGTAAGGCTCACTTGATTCCTGAGTTCCACGTGATAGAATTATCGAATGGAACTTGCACGCCACCAAGAACTTGGGGGCGTATGACATGATCATAGGTCGAGACATTCTCTCCGATCTAAGAATCAAGTTCAATGATCTACGTGTCAGCGACAGTACAGATGTCTCAGAAGATTCTTGACGCGAAATACGAACAACCTGACTTAAGGCAGATATGCCAGAGTCAAAACCAGGTAAATAAGGAAGAGCAGGAACCACTTCATGCTTATTAACCAAGTGCTCCGACCGATTCGAAGGTACTTTAGGAAAGCGACAAATGGACGACTACAGACGTAGAACTTCGTCCTGACGCTAAACCCTATCACGCTATGTATATTGAATTACTTATTTAGGTTAACACCTATTGGGTCCGGAGGACCTTTTTCTACGCTGGCAATAGTTGAGCCCGAGGGCCCAAATAGCTGAGTCGTATACCATTGATGAATTGCACGATAGGAAGATTCACGGTGCACACCAAGCATCAACACTGAAGGAGGATATGCCTCATAGTAGCACGGCTACTATCCTATAGTCTCACCGCCGTTCACCTCCGCCCATGAACAAGGGGCAGGTCCTACAGCTCTACTTACAACGGAAGTGTGCATCTTCCCATAATGACCTGGAGCGCGGTGGCCTAGCCAGGATTTAACCATTAGAAGGGCGCTGATCACAACAGTCATCATCGATCACCTCCACCACAGGTGGTCTGAGTGATCAGGTCCATGCTGTGGCCATTGCTTGCCTTGTCGTGCAGGGAAAGATGCCAGCAGATCCATAGGCGGTGGCGCACCTAAGACTGGACCATGTCAGGGTATGACCTATCCAGTGGGCGAAAAATGTCAGGCAGAAGCGACAAAAGCCATGCGAAGGGCCAAGTGACGCACTGGCAGACAGTGGCTCCAAAAGGGGAGGCACAGTGTCTGTTGGGGCGGTGTGGACTGTGGGAGGGGTTGTGGGGTGGATGTTGGAGGGGTGGTTTGGGCTGTAGATGGTATGATGCTGGAGGGAGGAGGGTAGGGTGTGTTTGCTGGGAGGCATGATGATTGGTGGATGGAAGGTTGTTGTATCGTGTATGTTGACTGTCGGGTCGTGCTGCAACTCAAGCACAGGATTGCTTGTGAGGTGGAGAGGAGATTAATTCGAGAATCTATTCAAGGAGGCAAATGCTCTGGGGCACTGGCAATCAGGTATGGATCAAAGCTGTGGGGTGGATGGCCACTGTTCAGAGGCTGGGTCCACAATCTAGTACAGTTACCACAAATGCAAAAGGAAGGGATCAAAGCCAAAGGCTGAAAGGGATTTCCT
>CAICTM010001596.1:0-26163 GCA_903772945.1 Seminavis robusta
CTTTCTTTGGCAATCTTCCTGGTGAGGAATAGGTTGAGGGTAGATGAAGCTATTGTGTTTGTTAACAAAATGCACTACGCTAAAAGATAGGTAAGATCTTTCGAGTGTTTTGAGCTTTGAGGATGAATGAAGTTATTGAGGAGATTAGGCTTATATGCTGAACTACTAGCTGAAGAATGCTCTCATCACGATCGTAGATATGAACTCCCGTGGGAGACTTTAGAAAGTGTGATAGAGTAGGTTTGTGGTAGTAATCCTACGTTCTCCAGATCCTAAAACGGAACGCTTGGAAGATTCGTTAGTATTATCTAGTAGCGTGGAAGTACTCACTCTGGCTAAATATCTAGAGCGATGTTTTCATCATCAACCTAGTAGACTAGGCGGTCATTGAGAACCCTGTCTCAATGACTATTCACACGAGAGACTCGGTCATGAGTCGAACTCAAACCCTATCTAGGATCGAGTCGCGATAAGGCTAAGAGCCGTGTATTGCAATAGTGATTCAATGAGGATGGCTTTCGAATCTGCACCGGAGAAGGACGCTTTGATGAGGCTTGAAGAGAGATAATAGAGGTGCGAGCGATAGATTCGAATAATTAAAACAACTCACCTGTTGACGGCCGAGCTTGGAATTCTCTCCTGTTTTACCATAGGAATACACATGGGGAGAGATAGTCAGCGCTGTACCTTCACATTAACACTCTTGATAATAGGCTTACCTCATTGCGATGATTCATCGATCGCGATGATATCAACTCACGAGGAGTACCTCTTGTCGGCCAAGCTGTATTTCTCTCCTGTTTCCATAGGAATTCAATGAGGAGAGAAGTCAGTGCTGCACCTTCAATGATGGACTTGCGACTTGCGACGTGAGAGGATAGATTCGATTCGATTCGGGCAGTACGAGTACCGGTACTGTTTAACTTTAACCTTAGTAACCTCAACGGTTCTTTTTTCCACGAATCAATCTAAATCTTTCGAAAGGGAACTTGTTACTTAACCATACACATGACCGTTGATTCTGCAACTAAAGTGCGGCTACTCTTTTTTCCACAGTAAACGCCGGCAAATCGATTTTGGAGTGCAACTGAGGGGGTAACCAAAAGGTGCGTCGTCCCAGGAGACGTAATTATTACCCCACTCCCGTCCGTCCGTCCATTTTTGTCGCTCCGGTATTCATTTATTTAACGACTCTTTCAAAAATGGACTCTGAGCCTCGCGGCGACTGAGCGTCCCTTTTTCCTCAGTGTTCATTCAGAATTTTGGTGTCAGAATTGTATTCCTAAATCAGGAATTCCCCCGAACTGCATCCAAATCGATTGCTTCCAAAGAGTCTCTGCAACGAACCCTCATTATTTCAAGTTTTATCAAGATGTAAGGGCATTCTCTAGTAGATTCGTTCGTCCTAAAATTCGTTCTAAGTCTATTTTAGAACGAATTTTTAGGACAAAAGCAATCTTTAACTCGAATTCGTCCTAAATTTCGTCCTATTTTTAGGACGAATTTTATTTTCTCGTCTTATTTCAGAAAAGTAGGACGAATTATTTTGACTCGTCCTACCACTCGTCCTAACATTTCCTTTAAATCTTTTGAGTCTCCGATGACATCATCGACCACCCAGTTTTAAAAAACAAGATTGAGTTAACAAGACTAAAAGATTGCACCGCTACTGAAGCTAGCTAGCTAGCTAGTAGTACCAGGTAGTTACCGGTAGCTACCCAGATAACAAACTCCCACAGCTATACTCAGAGGTTCTTCGTGGGAAGCAGAGGTGCTTTGTGGGAAGCTCCTACTAGCCTCACTATCAAGACCACTTTAATAGGTGGATAGAGGAGAGGTGCCTGCAGGACGAGTTTTGAGACCAGCTTTTTAGAGACTGAAACTCGTCCGTCCTAAAACTCGTCCTATCTTAAGTCTGGTTTTAGAACGAGATTTTTAGAGATTGCCAATTCGTCCTAAAAACTGGTCCTAAACTTAGGACGAGTAGCTTAGGACGAGTTTTAGGACGAGCACTACTAGAGAATGCCCTAAGTGTTCTATCGTCGTATCGTTGTGTATGAAAGCGTTCTATCGTCGTATCGTCGTATCGTATGAAAGCGTTCTAGCGTCGTATCGTTGTGTATGAAAGTGTTCTAGTGTCGTATCGTTGTGTATGAAAGCGCTCTATCGTCGTATCGTTGTGTATGAAAGTGTTCTATCGTCGTATCATTGTGTATGAAAGCGTTCTAACCTCGTCGTTGTGTTGCCGCGTATGAAAGCGTTCTAACCTCATCGTTGTATCGTCGCCATGTATGAATCGAGCCTCTGTGTGTCGCTATCAACTCGACCCAACCAACAGCCAATTTTCTCTTCTGTGTAAAGGTCATCAGGTCCTCGAGCAAAACGCTGGTGTTTCACCTTGAATAATTATACTCCAGAAGATGTCACTCGTTTGTCATCTGATCCTCCTGAAGCGTCGATAGAATACATCGTATTTGGAAAGGAAGTTGGAGCCTCAGGCACGCCCCATCTGCAGGGCACTGTGATTTTCAAGGACCGAAAGAGACTTAGTCAAGTAGTGCGTGTTATAGGCCAGGCTCACTGTACGGTGACGCGACATCTAGATCAAAGCGTAGAATATTGCAAGAAAGATGGTGACTGGATCGAAGTAGGAGAATGCCCAGCTGAGAAATCAACTCGTTGCGACTTAGAAGCTTTCAAACAATCCGTCCGTGAAGGGATAGTCGACCATGACGAACTCGCTGAACTCCATAGTAAGGTCTGGGCAATGTATAGAGACAAGTTCTGCATAGACTACGTTTCAAAACACCTCGTTCGACAACCCATTTCAGCACATCCCCTCCGTAATTGGCAGTCAAAATTATATCAAAAGTTCGTTCTACCTCCACACCCTCGTGAAATCATTTTCATCGTTGATCCCATTGGCAACCAAGGGAAGAGTTGGTTCTCGAAATACTATAGATCTCTTCATGAAAAAAACACCCAAATAGTGAAACCATCTAAAGCAGCCGACATGGCCTACATCATCAAAGAAACGACAAGAGTGTTCTTCTTTGATCTTGCGCGTTCTCGAAAACTCTATCTCCAATACGACTTTGTGGAAGAACTGAAAGACCGTGAAGTCATGAGCCCCAAGTTGCTCTATCCTGGGATAATTGTGAGAACTTATTTTATCGAGCTATGATTTTGGCAACAGAGCGCCCGCGAGCACTGGACGCGCTGGCGCACGCGAGGCGAGTTACGGCATTCTTCCCTTCCAAGGGCGAACAATAGTGCGACCTGGAGGAGACAACAACCGAACGAGTCGCTCGTGAACAAAAAACCTTATGCTTGTTGAACGCGATAAGGAAAAACACGGCGAAGATTGAGGCGCTCTCGAACATGAGCAGTCCTCTGAATAGTAATGGTTCCATTGGCGTGGATCTGGTGGATTGGATAGGGACCATGACTGCGTTCTGCGAGTTTGGAGGGGTTGATCTCGCGAACCAAGACCGAGTCACCAACTTGATAATCATAGTGTCGCCTCTTAGCATTTTGCCGTCGCAAGTTTTCATCGATGATGAGTTGTCGACGTTCTCGTAGTGCATCTAGGTCGGCCATCAGTGGCACGTTGAGGAACATATCGCGATGGAAGGCAATCGAACCTGGAGATTGATAATTGAGTGATCGTGACGCAGTGGCTCTCGTGGCATGCATTGCTGTGGCAAGAGCATTGTCGACGATGGCCTCTGCCTGCTCATGATTCGCTGGTGGATGTCCATGTAGTAGTGTGCGTAGTGTGTTGCCGACGGTCTGATGCATTCGTTCGCAGATTGCGTTGGATTGTGGGTTCCTAGAGGTAGTTGGTCGATCCTTGATGTGTGCTTGTTCTAACATGAGCTGGAACTCGAAGCCGGTAAACTCTCCACCATTGTCGTGTACACATCGCTTCGGCCACGGATATCTCGCCAACCATGAGTTTTGAAACTGTTGTTGTACATGGGCTGCTGTCTTGTTATTCACGCGAATGAGTTCAACGAGGTTAGTGACAGGGTCAATACAGGTCAATGCACCAAACTCCACTGTTTTACCGGCTACTTCAATTCTCCAAGGACCAATGAGGTCAACATGAACCTCTTCCCATGGCGTCGTGATGGCTTGTCGCGGTGGAAGATGTACGTACTGGGCTCCCTGCTGCTTGACTCTCTGACACACGTCACATTCGTGTTGCTCCACTGCCCGTTTTAACCCTGGATGATGATAGAGTCGACGGATTGTGTCGTAGACTTGTGTTTTGCCACGATGTCCTAGTATCAAATGAAACCACTGAACTGTTTGTGAGAGAACAGATGATGGAAGACAGATTTTCCACTGGTGATTGGGTGCGAACAGATCTGGCCGCCAACAGATTAGAGGGATGTCGTCGATATACTTGACCGGGAATAGCTGAGGAGTTTCATGTCTTAGTTGTTGTAGACGCTGATATTCGAATTGCTGTTGCTGGATCCATCGCATATCCAAAGGAACAGAGTCGTGAGTAACGGAGAAGTTCACAAAACATTCCGCAAGTTCAGCATCCTTCCAAAGAGAAGTTTCATCAACGGCGGCGTCACTAGAGGGCGCAAGCTTCCCTTCCGAAGGTGGATCCATGCGAGGCAAGCGAGAGAAGGCGTCGGCAAGAACATTGCGATCGCCTTTGATATAATGGTAGGTGGCGCCGTATTCTTCAAGAAATAAGCGCCAGCGAAGGACCCTGGAGCTGTTAAGAGTGCGAAATGTGAGATTTTTGTGATCTGTATAAACGTGCAATTGAGCGCCAAGTAACATAGAGCGGAACTCGGAAAGAGTGAGAACAATGCTGAGGAGTTCCTTCTCCATGGTAGAATAGTTACGTTGGGTGCGAGTGAGTTTCTTGGAGTAGTAGGCAACAGGACGGCCCTCTTGCATGATGCAGGCTCCCAATTGATAGTCGGAGGCATCGGTGTAGATGTGAAAGGGCAGATTGTGATCTGGATAGGCCATCAAAGCATCGGCAGCCACCAAAGCTTTCATTTCATCGAAAGCCTTTTGATGTGTTTCAGTCCAAGTCCATTTGCCCTTACCGGTGAGGTCTGTGAGAGGAGTTAATACGTGAGATCGGCGTGGCCACAAATCGCGATAATAGTTGACGGCACCGATAAAGGATCGCATTTGCTTGACATTGCTGGGTTGTTGCATTTGGAGGATACTGTCTACCTTCTTTTTCCATGGTTTGAGCCCAACTGGTGTGAGCCAATACCCGAGCCAATCAGTCTCTTTCACGCCCCATTCACACTTCAATGGGTTCACGGTGAAACCATTTGCTTGGAGGTGTGACAGTACTTGATCAAGGAGTTGGATGTGGTGGTCCCAATCGTCACTGAAAGCACCGACGTCATCAATATACACGTCTGTGTCCTGTAGGTCCCTGAAGATCTCCTCCATTGTCTCCTGAGCCATGTCGGGCGCACACGAAACGCCCATTGGAATTCGACAATATTGATACTTGCCGTATGGAGTGACAATTGTGCATAGGTTCTTTGACTCCTCATCCAACTCGAATGTATAATATTGCATTGAGATATCGAGCTTGGAAAAGAATTGGTAGCCAGCTCGCTTAGTAAGGATGTCTTGGATGCGTGGCAACGGATAGACACGACGCTTGAGAACCTTATTTAGTTCTCGGAAGTCGCTAACCCATCGGACACATCCATCCTTCTTAGGAATGATGAACGTAGGAGATCCCCACTCAGTTGCCCCTACTGGGCCACGGAGCACTCCAATCTTGACCAAGTGTTCAAGTTCCTTGAGAAAGACGTCTTGGTGTGCTCTTGGAACAGGATAAGGTCTTGCATGAATAGGCGTCGCTTCTGGTTGAACTTCCAAGTGGAATTGTCGATGCGGATAGGTTCCAAGGGTTCCATCGAAGAGTCGGTTGTACTTGGAGAAGAGGTCGGCCAATTGCCGACGTTGTTCAGTCGACAAGTGTGTTTGCTTCATAGCCACGTCCAACGGATCAACCTTTTCATATTTCGCGTCTAGAATTGCTGTGGCATGCGAATCCAACTCTTCGTCCACGGTTGTTGGTTCTTGCAGCAGCTGGTGTGGATCCTTCCACGCACGGTTTGGTTCATCCATTGCATCAGATTCGAACTGAAGTCGAGACGCAGGCCAATTTTCCGAAGGAAATCACGTCCGAGAATCATGTCATAGTGACTGTAAGAGTCGTCGAACACCAATGCTGACTGTTGATCGATTCGCTTGTTGCGATCAAACTCCGGTAATAGAATGTCATCCAATCGGACAGAGGTTTTCGCGGCAAACTCGCCCTCGACTGTCTTTGTCTGAACAGGTGTGGACAGCACTGACGGAGTACATCCAGGAGGTATCGCTTTCTTGTTAATTAAACATGCTGTGCCACCTGAATCAAATAGAACTCGAAGCAAACGCATAGAGGGCACATTGTTAATAGTACGGGCAATCAACATGGAACATGGCAATAAGTCTTGGTCACGGGTATACTTCATTTTAGGTATAGGAACAAATACTTCAAAGAGCTCATCTGAATCATCTTCCTCGTCAGCGCCCAATGATTCTTCGTCATCAGTTAGTGGAGCGGTGGAGACAGTGTCGTCGTCCCGTACAATGTTTTTCAGCTCATTCAAATAAGTGTGTAGTTTCTGCTTATTGTCATCACCACCAGCACCAAGGATTCCATCCAAGGTGCTAATGTAGCTGTCAGTGTCGTTTGGAACGTCAAACTCGCCTCCTTCCGGAGCTCACCAACGATCAGAGCGCGACGGAGGTCCTTGATTAGGACCGCGTCCGGACTGCCAGCTACCAGACCTGTTCGTAGGTGGTGGTCCATGATAATGGTGAGACTCAGACTGCGTCCAGTCGTTGTGAGTCCCATGCTGTCCGTCACGTCTATCATAGTAATAGTTCGTATCGTAGTGTTGAGACGAGTCATACGAGCCTCGTCCTGGTCCGTAACCACGGCCATGATTACCACCTCGACCTCCATAGTGACGTCCTCCAATGAAGCCTCGGCCTCCATCGCCACGACAAAAGCCGCGTCCACCAAAAGAACCACGTCCACCACCACGGCCTTGAAAACGTCCTCCGCGACCACCACTCTGATATCGACCGTAATTCTCGCTGCGAGGATTCAATGAGCAACGTCCCCACGTGTGACCTCCATGAACGGGACACGTCTCATGGTCGAGTGTCTTTTGTTTCTTATCTGTTTTCTTGTTGTTATTCTTATTGGAATTCGATCCACCGCGGATACGTTCCGTACCATCCGCAGCTTTTCGTTTCTTTCCTCTTGTCGCTTCTTCTTCATCGGCAATACCCTTGCAAAGGTTCATGTACTGGACGATCTGTTGAATCGTATCTTCTGTCAAACGACGAGTGCTACGTCGGTAATGGTTCTGCCAGATCGTCGGAAAAGACTCGAACACGCGTATTTTGATCTGGGCTTCAGTCAATTCGGCCTCATCTCCTTGGAGACGATTCGCGAACCGACACAAGGTCTCGATCCGTGACGCATGTACTCCCGGATCAACCTTCCTGGGCTTTTGGCACTCATCGCTCTTAATGTACTTGATGAGTACGTCTCTTGGACATTCATGTTCTGCGTACAGCTGAACATAGTTGTTGATCTCGGTCGTGAATCGCGCGTTGTTGCGAGCTGGGGCCGCAATACCTCGAATCAAATTATTCCATTTCCTCGCGGCAACCGAATCCAATACGTCTTCAAATTGGTCCCACTTATCTCCGACCGCCATTGCCAATCTCGTCGCCGCTTTTTCAAACCTATCAATGACGTGAAAGAGTCCCTCGACTCCATAGGATGCCGTAAACACGGGGAGCTTCTTGCTCCGCACCTGTTCTCCAACGACTGCTTCCAGCTTGACCAGCTCACAGTCAGAAGGATCAAAACCCTCTTTGTACTCAATGCACGGCTTGATAGCACTCAATGTTTCTCAGTTCTTTTGCAATATCTTTCGCTGGAATCTCCCTAGGAGTAGCTGTAAATACAGTGCTCTATCCTGGGATAATTGTGAGAACTTATTTTATCGAGCTATGATTTTGGCGACAGAGCGCCCGCGAGCACTGGACGCGCTGGCGCACGCGAGGCGAGTTACGGCACAAGTATCACACTCGTTTGGTTCAGTTGTGCACTACTCCTCACATTGTAGTCCTCACTAACCACTATCCGGACATAACACGCCTATCGGCAGACAGATACGCCATTTACAAAATCTGTGATGAGAACCCGAACTTTGAACCTGTTGGGGTTACTGTTGAAGAGCAGTCAGCGGCAGAACTCCAAATTACCGAGCGAAAAGAAGAACAAGAGCGTTACAATCGTGAACATTAGAGTAGCTAGTTAGCCAATAGTTTTAGATTCAAATTCCTTAAGCCTTGTATTCAAAATCCCTTCCTTCGATTGAATCAACTATTCATAAAAGTTTGGTGGTGACAAATTTCGGGTCTGTGGTAAACGTTTTTGTTTTCGCGTTTGAATTACCTTGATCCACCGGCTGAGGATGCTTCTGAAGAGCAAATGAAGCAATATTTGGGGCAAATGGAGCTACCTATCTGGCTGGTATGTGGATGAGTTGTTGGCTATGGCTGCAGGAAATAACCACGATTGGACCCCGGATAAGCGCCACTAAGTTCGAAGAAGATGCTGAGGACAAGTGGGCCTTCCTTGTTAAAAAGGTGGGGGTTAGCCGATCTAGTATGTTATAATTATGGGGTGTTGCCCTTAGTGAATGAGATCGCGAGATCGCCCCTACTAATCCGCCTTGTAGATGCTACTATGAAAACGCTCACTCTAGAATGGAACAATCATGGTGGGTAAGAGCATGCAACACCAGGGTACCCCAAATCACAAACCATTGATTCGTGTGTATTCGGTGAAAGCTTGACATCCTCGCTGCCAGGCTATGCTTGCTTGCAAAAATTCGGCTATGTGACACGCTGAGTCATGCTTGTGACAATTCCGTGACAGTTCTGTAACTTTAACCCTTTTACTTAAGGGAAAATATGTATGGGTTTTGCGCAACGCTCGAACGGCACACAAATCTGACCGATTTGCGCACGTTCGACAGTTGGGCAAATCTCAAACCCAAACGTGTGTCAGTCAATCGGATCCGTTGAGTAGCCAAATAAAATCGCATTTTTGCTTGGCCTGCTCTAGGGCAGATCTGAATCAAGCTTCTACTTAACACTTTCTGAAGATGATGTCAAATGGGTTGTGATTTGGGGTACCCTGGTATTGAATGCTCTAACAGAACAATTATTCTTCGGAACTGTAAAGCTACATCAGCGCTCACGGTCTTTCAGTCCCTCTTTGGAGTCGCCCGATGACTCCAAAACGGGGTAATCATACCTTCGGTTTGCTAGCTAGCCAGCTACTTCGCTAGCTAGCCAGTCTCGGAGGGGCTAGCAACGGGAATGTGAGGAGGCGCTGCATGGGATGTCGGCTGGCTCGGGTAACGTTTGATAACGGTTGGGGTACACCTTTCCAAATGCGTACCTCTGTCCCCTGTGGCTGAAGCATTCCCCTGGTAAAGTGCAGAGCATGTTGTTCCCATGGCGGTTCACCTTTGCTGCTCCCCCCCCCCCCGTGCTCTACGGTTCCAGTGTAAGGCTCGCCCCAAGACGATCAAAACACCCTATTTCATATAGTTAATGCTTACCCACCCTTATGACGTTTTGTCCCCATCGGAAAGTTTGAACAGGGCGGTGAATTACGCTTCTCGCTTCGGTCTAACTCACCTGCATCAATAGTACCAACCTCGATGATGAGGACGAGCAACTCTGTTTGAGTAGCTTTGAACTCAGCCCTGCCCTTCACCTTCAAAACGTATGGGTCTTTGTTCTCTTCCCATCTCACGACACTGATGCCTTTGTTCTTATGGTTGATGAAAGACTTCTTCAAGTCAGCCAACTTTGTCATTTGGAATGTCCCTCGCTTCATGCTGGACACAAACACAAAGCTGCACTTCACGCTCGACGGGATCCTCACAAAGACTTCTTTCAAAATTGTTGCGTCAACTCCATCTTTGTAGTTTTTGCATTCAATGCTGAACAGAGGGGCCTCACTGCCCTCAATAATGAAACCATCGACCATTTCTTTGTCCGGAGGTCTTTTGAGGAAGCCTGTACAAGCGTCCTCGCCGAGTTTATCTGATGGCAACCCAGAATTAGAGCCACCAAGTGCCGGCATCCTGGGCCAATCAAACCCTTTGATCATAGACTCGAATAACGGAGGGGTCTGCGGAAGGGCATTCAGCTTTCCTCTCATCATCAACCGCCGAACAAGAGGAGCAAACTCTTTCAGTGCCACACCGGGGAGAGAGCATCCGTCATCATTGCTCATTTTCATCGATGCCAAAGTGAAAGAGGCATGGACGAGAACTTCCAACAAATCTCCATCCTTCTTTATAGCGTGCACATTTGCAGCATTTGCCCTGGGCTTGAATTCATGCTTGTAGGTTTCAAAGACTTCCCTCACAGTTAGAGCGTGGCCTTTCTTGTCAACCAAAGGGAAGTACCTATTTTTCGCGCCTGGCAGCATGGATTCGTCCCATGTCACCAAAGCAAGGTAGAGTAGGGGCTCGTACGTGGCGCTAACGGGCGCCACAGCAACTGTTTTGCCAAACGATCTCGCCTCAGAACATTTGTATTTGACCCCAAGATTCTCCGGATCAAACTTCACTTGGTCTTGCAGACATCCAAAGTGATGGCCGACAAGATTGTGAGCCGAACTGAATGTCTCTTGCTCAATTTCGAAATCCGTACAAAAAAGCTGCACAAGTTGAAGAGATGGGTTTGACTTCCACGCAACACCCTTTGTCTCCTGAAGGGTACTTCGTACTCCATCGACAATTCCTCGCAACGAGACACCCTCATTATTGTATATCAGCTCCAACACCTTGGCAAGGACGAGGGGACGCTCCGACTCAACAATGTACGGTCTCATCGATGATCCTGTAGGCAAGGGTGCATAGGGAGGAAGTCTTGACAAGGCATCGGTCCAGACATCAAGCGAGTCTCGTGAGCTTTCGCTCACATAGTCTTGAGATCCAGTGTGGGTACTCATCAGGATAGGGGCAATGCCCAGGTATCGGAGTGCATCTCTCAGACACAGCACATTACTGAAATTAGCAGATGTCTTGTGAGGCACTTCATCGAGAAACACCAGGAACTTAGTTTTCTTTGCTTCGATCACCGCTTTCAGCGCCTGGAGGCGAAACTTGTTTCCTTGGCAGAGCCGGGATGAAACATTGGGATCTTCATCGCTAAGCAGAAGGCCATGCAAGATGCGGACGAAGAGGGACGTGCCATTGTCATGATGCTTGGCCCAATGACCAATCTTATGGGCTGTCACACGTCCCTGTTCTTTGTCTTCGTCCAGTTCCGGGATCAAACTGCCACGAACTTCCCCTGCGAACTTTTCAATCAACTTCACTACAAGTTCCCCTGATTGATTGGACGTGTGAGGTTTGTAGAACCGTTGACTAGCGCCTTCAAGAGAAAAATTCAAGTATATGGTTGTCGCCGCTTCGTATTTGAGACTCGCGGTTGCCGCCAGCTGCGTTTTCCCGGTTCCAGAAGATGCTGTAATGCATACGTAGTGATTCGGTTCAGAAACTTTATCATCCGGCTCCAATCCATGGAATTCCTCTGGGAGTTCCGTATCATGCATCTGGAGTTCCAATAGATAGTCGAGGAAAGGCTTGGCATTCTCATAGCTATTCTCTGCGGCTTGCACGTAATCCGACAAGTTGTTGTTGAGGAGAAGCTCCTTGTGGAGCCTGGCGGTCTTGTAGATATTCCCTCTCTCAAACTGGTCAATAGTGGTGAACTGATCGCGAGATTCGAGAACAAAGGATACTAGCGCAGACACGTCAGTATCATCTACATCATTATCATCCTTGAGGAGTCTTCTTTTGAAGGCATCGAACAAGGCATCCCTCGCCGTGCTAAGCTTCAATATTCCTGGTCCGCTTCTCGATTGCAGCACATCCATTACCGCCTTCGCCTCTGCATCGTTTACACGCTCGTCCCCGCGTATCTTCGAGTTAATCCACTGAGCAATTGAGTTATCCATATCCATTGTGGCACCTGTTGTGGTTGCGCTTTGTATTTCGTGTATGTGTTGGATCCTGGAGACCGCAATTGCCTCCTCGTCGACCTTCGCTGGAGTAGTTTCGGTTGACCCCGAAAGAATACACTAAATTTTTATTTAGCGTGTTTAGCGGTGTGAGGACGGTGTTGGCTTTGCGCGCAACACGCGTACCGGGTGGTACACGTGTACTGCACCTTGGGGTAATGTCCTCCAAATGGAAGAAAAAGCTCAAATTTTAATTGTTCAGAAAATGTAAAATGAAGCAAAGAGACATGCAGGACTCCACAAGGCCTGTTGAAGTTGAATAATCTGAATCTGAATTCTCAGAGCCTCTTAGAGCCTAAATAGGCTCTTAGAATTAAGATTGGAAAATTGAAAACTCAGATCCCAGTGTAAATTAGCTAGATATTCAATCTGGTTTTTCAGATCTGAATTCTAAGAGCCTGTTGTAATTTTAAGAGCCTAATTAGGCTCTTAAAATTCAGATTCAGCTTGGTAGGCTGTTTCCTTTTCAGTCTGGGAAACATATTTTTGAAGAAAATGTTTTTGAAAAAAGGAGAATAGACTCAATTTGAGTGGATTACCTCAAGGTGCAGTCAGCAGATGGTTTCACGTGACATCCCGTTAGAACTTCAGTGAAAATACGAATAAGCCTGCCTGTCGACTGCCTGGCGATCTGAGAGCGGGACTGATTCAGTCCTGCTAGACCGGGGTCCACGGATGTGAATCAATCCCCAAACTCATGACTGACATGGACTCGGGAATGAGTCCAACTGTGTGTCAACAAATCGCACACGAATATTATCGAGCGGAAATTAAGTTGAAGCGGTGCTCGCGGCAACCAAGATTAAGATTTAACACTCGGTATTCACTCGTGACACAACACTGGTTCGCGAATCTCGTATGGTCTGTCCGTCACGTTTTGGAGTCGCCCGATGACTCCAAAACGGGGTGCTACCACTCTGTGTGTACTACAATTTTGTGACGTCCCGTATCAGCAGTCAGTGCACCGCCATGAGTGGATTGCCTGTTTTCAGACTTCATGGCTTGCTCTAGTCTTACTTCTAACTAAAGACACTATGACATTGCCCTCAACTACCAGCTAGCAAGCTGAGGGCCTTTTGAACTATTTGTTGTGATTTCCGTCCTTGCAGCTCCCCTTTTATGTCCGTGCAGATGCCCCATGATGAGAACCCAGCCCCTCCACAACCAGAACACCAGCAGCCGTAGCAGCCACCCTGGGGGCTCATGCCCAAATCCCATCCATCGTCCATCAATACATAGTCTTGGAACTGCTGCTTTCAACATGCCTGTCAAACGTGGAACACCTGCTTACCATAGGAAACTTGAGGCCAATTGCATATACAAACAGAGGAAGTTAGCCAACAGAACAACCGAGCAGGAACTTGCAGATTTAGAAGCCCAACGAGAAAGAATGCGTCTCCACCGGGCTGGATTGACAGAAGAGGAGAAAGACCTAAGAAGGGAAGCCGACCGAAAAAGGAAGTGCAAGAGTCATAAGGAGGAAACAAAGCAACAATCAGAGAATCGGAAAAGGAAGGACCGAGACAGGAAACGGAGAGAGTGGTCCCAGAACGCAAAGAGAGGATCATAAAATGAGGCTGGAAAAATAGAAAATAGATTCATCGAACAAAGATCCGAGCTGGAGAAGAAGATCAGAGCTGTCGTTTCGACTACAGCTCGGATTCAGAGAATGAGTTTCGCTGCCTGCTTGTACCGTGAACCCAGCCGGCGTCAGCGAGCGCAGACAAGCTGTGCTCGCCCAGAGCAGCTAGACACGACTAGTGGAGGATTAGGTGAGTGGAGAGACTCGGCCATTTACTGAGCCGACCGTCTCCAGTCCCCGGGGTACCATTCGGGACTGGGGAGTCCCGGATGGATCCCACACGGCAAAAGGGGGTCCCGGGAATGTGATGTTCCACGGGACAGCCTTGAGTCATGCAACCAGGGAGGGTGAGGTGGGTTAATCTAATCTAGGTTCTTGCCTTCAGCGTCGGCTGAATGAAGAATTGTGAGCTGAGAGAGAGACAACCTTCTTGCGATCGGCAGTTCAATGGCTGATCTTGGCTAGGTCGCTGGCTTTAGTGATTCATGGTTGCCGCTGTCAATCTTGCCAAATGTCGTCTTGGACGGGCGTCGTTGCCTTAAGGGTAATCTTGTTCGAGAGGCATTGAGGAGCTGATGCGGTGCATCATCATGTGGGGTATCCATTTCCGGAACACAGGTGATGACCTGCGAGATGTAGAGATGTACTTGAGTTGTAGGTGAGGAGCGCGGGAATTAATTTTGCAATTTGTGAGATGGTCCTCTCGGCAACCATGATTAGGGTCATAGTTGCGAGAACCCATCAGGGTTCAAGTTTCCACGCTGCGGGGCGTGGAAACTCGGACGGGGGGTTCCCCAGGCGCGTTGCTGCTCAACACGGAGTAAAGGACGTGCTAAAAAGGTCGCTGATTACACACACCGGTATTATCAGTGGAATGCTCAAGCCAAGCATCACGAAAATCACATGTGCCATTTGCAAAAGGGAGCATCACTCTACAATGAACTTGAACGGCAAGCTGGCTGGTTTAAGTACTGGGCAGACCAATCCAGTCGACCTGCTCATTACTACAAGTCTTCGGAGAATGAACCTTCATTCGAGTTGCCGTCAAAACCTCAGACATGGAATCCACAACAGGGCAACAACGACAACAAAGAACCTGGTTAGATATTGTAATCACTCATAGCATTGTAGTAAATACTAGCTAACTGCTCGAGCCCCTTGGCTTTTTATTCAATTCTGGTTGAGGGCACTAGCCTACGGCTGTCTGTTCTTTGAATATACACGGAGTAATGAACTGATTGTGACAGAAGATCGAAATTCCCTTGCATGTTGCTGGTTCTTGGCTGGGTGCAACCCACAGCTCAAGGGTATGACGCCCGCTGGACCGGATCCTTTGCTATTTCTATTTGTATCATTTTCTTTACTCTTGCTTCCGCCTGGGGGTGGATACATGCATGGTGTTGACAGTGTGAGTGTTGGCCAAGTCCAAAGTAAAAAAGTAAAAAGCAATGAAACTCAAACCAAACAATACCGTACTGACCACCGTGCGTTTCGTCAAAAATGCTACTGCTCCTTCTGAGAGCCGCATGTACACTTTTCCCGTTGTATCCCCACTAGTTAATTCCGACTGTGCAACTCTCAATGCTGTGATCGCATCAGTGCCTTTGTCATCGGTGCCACCCGTGGAGGCAACAGGACTATTGGTGTTCATCATGGTGGCTTCCAATCTCAGATCTTTCCGCTACACAAAGAAGCAGCCAGGGTCGAGAGTCGAATATCGTGGAGGAGAGCAATATAAAGGCTCTTTTGATCCAACGTTGTATCCCGACACAGAAGACAGGGTGCCTCTGGACGAAAATGGACCTGGTCTGTTGTGATTGCGTGATTGCTGATTGTGAAGTGACCAGAGCTGAGAGGTGAGTGGTGTTGAGCATCCACGATTCGATGTTGAATGCGCCGTGTCCGGTGTCGAACCAGTGCTACCGGCTTGCAAAAGAAGCCGTTGCCCCGAAATCATCTTTGTTTCGAAGAAGGCACTCCGCGACGACGACGATGACATGCAGCCGCCCATTTGCGGCGCATCGGACGCCACCGTCATCGATGTTGAAGGAGGTAGAACAGACAATGTGTCAAAGAATGAAACCAGTAGTGACAAAACTACCGGCGACAGTTCGATTGGTTTGGCCGGCCGCGTTGGAAGTATGACATCTAACCATGGGGGAAACGCTTTCGTCGCTGCGGTTGGCATGATTTACCAGTACTCCGCGAGCACGGCAAGGTTCGACGAAACGATGTCGACTTTGGGCTCGACTTGTCCTCCATGTTGCCTGGTGTTCATGTCTTTCCTACCCACCGCACACACCACCAACCACAAGATTGACCAGCGACTTGATCGCATGGAGAAGCGATTTGATAGCTTCGAGAAGAAAACCGAAGCGCGATTCAAGAGCATCGACGAGCGATTTGATCAGATGGACGAGCGATTTGATTGCTTCGATAAATCACTGTTGAAGATTGTGGAGGCTGTCGTTTCAGAGGACGAAATGGATCGCTAGAAATCAGAGCAAAGAATGTCCTCGGTTTGCTTTGTTGCGGAACCATGCAACGATTGAAGCAGACAAGGCACTCATCATAAAACAAGTGAACGTCGATGACATTTTGTCCACGCATCGATTGACACGATCGACTGGATTCCACCGCTTGGACTTGCCTCAGGACTTGCCTTGTGTCAAGCCAGGATTGATCTCTCCACTTACATCTTCTTCGTCTTCTCAGATCCTTGGCCAACTAATCTGTCTTTATTTTATCTGGGGAATATCCTCAGACTATGACTTCGTAGAATAACATAGAGTGCCTACTTCAAGAAACATTTCCCTGTTCGTCCTCTTCTTCACTTGCAACAAACATAGTTTGTGCTTTCTGCTACTAGTAAACGCCACTGGGGGCTCTCTACAATGGTACTAGAGCTGAGAGCTTGCACGCATCAATGTACTCGCCGCACGGGGCACCCGATTTAATCTCCTAGATTCATCATTCGTTCTATAGATTCGTTCTGGATCAGGATGGCAAACGCCAGCTAGCACGGTAGTTGTCGGTGCGGGACTTGCCACACACCAGCCAAGGAATTTAGGCACTTCACGCTCTTCTCCACTGTCCGCTGGTTATCCATATCTACAAGAGCAACAGGAAAGCTGAGATGACGGGCTCTGCTATCCCTGATAGCTTCTTGGTCACCAGACATCGTGTTTTGACACCTCAGCAATCCAACGGAGAGAGCGCGTAGAACTAGCCTTGCCAGAGGGTCGAGTTCAAGAGTGGTCTGCTGTTGAAAAGGTTCCAGCTGCTGGAAGGGACACTGTCCGCGGGCCATGCATATCTACAAGAGCAACGCAGGATTACGGTACCGTAAATGGATTCCACCAGTCCTCGTCAGAGTAGCAGCTGCTGGAAGTAAGATCCTCATCTGATTCGTATAGCTGGCGTGACGGATCAGCACATGAGCAAAGCATTCTCTGTTGACTCTGGTGGCAGACATGGCTCATACAGTACGGTACAGTACCGTACCGGCACAGATACTGATACTGTTGAGCTTTGATGGCAAATACAGTCGCAGCGCCGTGTCCGCAACACACGGAGAGATTGGGTCCTGGTGGAATTGTGAATGACAGCTCTGGAGGCTTCCAAAGAAGCCAGCAGGCATGTTTAGTGACGTCGTCGTTGTTCTCATTCTTTTCAAGCCAATCTCACAGTCTCGCGGTGCATCCCACCTTCGCACACAATTTCCACAGAATCCAAAGATTCGTATCTTATTATCCATCCGGATGGACAAGCCTTCCAAGGATGGATCTACTCTGGGAACTGGTCTGCAGCGGCCTCTTGCTTTTAGTTTCGTTTCTGTACATAGTCTGGACTTGGATTCGTCCCTTTGACATTGATCCCAGCCTTCCAGGTCCCAAGCGCGCCAAACTTGTGGGTGTGACCTTTGAAGAAGAATCCAATCAATGTTTTGACGGTGATTCCTTTGAATGGGCCAAGTGGCCAACACTGTCGTTAGAGTTGTCACGCAGATGGAACTTTCACACGTGGGGTGGACCTACCCTGAATATAGGGTTTGGAGGAGCCTTTTTCAATGTGGTGTCTCCCGAGTGTTTGCAATACATTCTCAAGGACAACTTTGCCAATTACGAAAAGGGGAGACTTACAAGGTACGGTAGGTTTGCTGCAGGGCGTGAAATTGTAATAAAAGGTTTTCTTAGTGCATCCTTACTAATCCTTCGGCTATATGCGGCCATTCAGATCCTTCCAAGAACTCATGGGCTCGGCTGTATTCACAACAGATGGTGACGCATGGAAGTTTCATCGAAAAATCACAACTACCGTCTTGTCCCGCGAGACCGTCAAGCATGCCGCCGTTCTTCTCAAGGAAAAATTAGCCATTGTGGAACATCTTTTGGTCGAGAAGGAGGAGCAAGTCTTTGATTTCCAGGATCTGTGCTACAAAATGGTCTTTGACGTATTTGCCAAGTTGGCGTTTGGTGTGGAATTGAATCAAGTCAATTCCATGCTTCTCAACAATAGCAACAATAACAAACAGCAAGATGATGAAGAAAACCAGAAAAAGATGGACGCTTTCGGGGATGCCTTTGACAGGCTGCAACTCTACATACATCAACGATTCAACGACCCGCTTTGGGAATACAAGCAAAAGTTTGTCATTGGCGAGAGAGAACGAAAGGTGGTGGAATGCCAAAACGTCATTGATGATTTTGCCTTTGGCATTATCCGCAAAGCTCTGGAGGGTGGTGGACACGACAAACAACAACAACAACAGCAACTGGACGTGATACATCAATTCATTGCCTACTGTCGCAACGTCGATGGCAAAGATCCCACGGAACAGGACCTTCGTTCCTTTGTCATGACGTTCGTACTCGGTGGGCGGGATACGACGTCGGTGACCATCGCTTGGGCTATTTTTGAATTGACCAAACACCCAGCGGTCGTCAGCTTGATTCGTGACGAAGTGGAGCGAGTCCTGTCGTCTTCTGTCGAGCCATGGACGTATGACTTTGTGGACAAACTCAAATACACGCAGGCGGTTGTCATGGAAGTCTTGCGACTACACTGTCCAGTACCCGACAGTTTTCGCTTTGCTGTTCAAGACGATGTCTTGCCAGACGGTACGAGAATTCCCGCCAAATCCTTGGTCATGTATTCCATCTACTCAATCAACCACAGCGACAAGGTGTGGGGGACCAATGCCAATACCTTTGATCCAGATCGATTTGTGAATAAAATGGAACCGGGTCCGACGATATATCCGACCTTCAATGCTGGTCCTCGGGTGTGTCCTGGAAAACCATTGGCTTTGATGGAACTCAAGATGACCGTGGCATTTCTGGTATCCAAGTTTGAGTTTGAAGATGCCAGTCAGCACTCGGGGGAGTTTGATTGGAAATTGGTCTTGGCCATGAAGGATGGGTTCCCTGTCAAAGTGCGAAGACGGATGGCATGATGATGACTCGACTCGACTCAAGTCAGCTCGAGAGATTCTTCTGATCATTCCTACAATACTAGATAAACAGGGCCACCTCACCCTACGTTAGCCTGAGTACTGCTAGTAGTATCTTACTCCCCCCCCACCTTTTTAACCATGGGGTCGAACCGACATTGATCGCTGCGCTCGTCGCCTTCTTCTGCTACGGTACTGGGACCACCCACCCAGTGGCCAGCGGAACAAGGTTTTTGTTTCAACGATGAGTGTAGGTCAGTCTAAAATGCTTCTCCACTATCGGTACATGTAGTTAGCTTGAGTTGCCTCCGGGTACCAGTAGTGGATCAACCAACTGGTGGGTCATCCACGATTACATTTCCACGCTGAAAACCGCGGTTCTCAAAAGCCAGGCACAACCTCTCCCGCTTTCCATTTGAGGCATCCACAACTGTGAACTTCGCGAGGGATCTTCCTCCTTCCTCGACCCTTCTACTTTTCTGGCTCTTCAACAACAACTCCTCAGATACCAGGTCTTAGCTAGTTATAGCTAGCTAGCTAGCTTGTAGCTAAAGGCATCTCGCCCTCTTTCACTGCTACTGCTACCAGGTACTAGCGATCCATCGTGGAACTTCCCTGTCAACTCCTTGCCGCTGCTACCACTACCACTAAGACTGCTGAGATCGTATCCATTCATCGGCAACAAATAAGTTAGCCACCCATCAACGAACAGATCGACCGACCGACTGACTAAGAACCACAACCACAACCCATCAAATTGCGATCGTCACTGTATTAATTTTGAAGGAAAAACCCTAGCAACCATGGTGCAAATGACTGCGGCCGATCAGGCCGTGGTGAGGGCGATGCCTGGAAACAAGTGTTGTTGCGATTGTGGGATGAAGAATCCTCAGTGGGCCAGTATCAGCTTTGGAAATGTCTTTTGTTTGGATTGTAGTGGTGTCCACAGGTACGTAGGAAGAAAATTTGAATGGTAGGAAGAAGCTGTGGGAAATATGTGTTTTTTGATAAACAATTATTAATTGTCTCTTTCACCAGATCGCTAGGTGTCCATATCTCCTTTGTACGCTCGATTGCGATGGACTCTTGGACTGATAAACAGCTTGCAGCAATGAAAACTGGAGGAAATGATAACTGCAACGATTATTTGAAGAAAAATGGAATTGATCCCCGCACTCCCATCAAACAAAAATATGAAAGTCCAGTGGCACAATTGTACAAAGAAGTGTTGAAAGCCAGAATCGAGGGCCGGCCAGAGCCCACTGAATTGCCAAAACCAGCTCCGAAAAAACAATACACTCCAGCACCTAGTAGCGGTGGCTTTGGCAGTAGTGATGCTAATGGTATGGAGCGAATGGCAGGAGAAACCGATCAACAATACATTGCCAGGCAGACACGCTTGAGAGAGGAGGCCAGGGCCAGAATGGCCCAGAAATTTGGTGGATCTTCCATGGGGGGTGTTGGCTCCAGTGGTATGCAGGGCATTGGAAGCAACCCCAATTATCAGCGTGCTTCCTCTATGGATGCCGTCACCGACTCAGTTGTTTCGGGCCTAGGAAATGCCTTCAACTTTGCTGCCTCTATTGTTAACGATGACAAGACAAAACAATCAATCAGCGGCGTCACCAGTTCTGTGAAGAGTGCGGGTGCTGGATTTTGGGGTGGCCTCACCTCCAGCGTTACCACTGCCGCTCAGGCTGTGTCTCAACCAGGTGCAGGTGACGGCTTGGCAGATCTTCAGCGTGAATTTGCGGCGAAGAAAACAGGTAGCATGTATGCAGGGTTTGGTTCCGATTCAATGAGTCACCCTGCCAATGGCGGAGGAGGAGGTTCCAACATGGGTTCTGCCACTGGTTTGCCTGGAGAGGATCCCAATGGTGTTGGACGATTGACTGGAGAGACAGACCAGCAATACATTGCCCGTCAGACCAGACTGAAAGAAGAAGCTAAAGCTCGCATGGCGGCCAAATTTGGATCAGGTGGATTGAGTGGTGTTGGCTCCAGTTCCATGGGCATGGGTTCTCACTCTGCCCCTCCCAGCGTAGGTGTCCCTGGTGGAGGTGGAGCTCCTGTGGCGGAGGCCCCAGGTTTGCCTGGGGAGGACCGAAATGGTATTGGCCGACTGACTGGAGAATCAGATGAACAGTACATTGCGCGGCAAACCAGACTTCGTGATGAAGCCAAAGCGAGGATGGCTGCAAAGTTTGGGAGCGGAGGGATGATGGGTGGTGTTGGTTCTGGCTCTAAGCCAGCTTCATCGCGTGGAATTGGATCTCAGAATTCTTTTGGCTCGCAGCAGTCCTTTGGTTCTCAGCCTTCCAGCACCCGTGCTGTCGGGTCTGCTCCATCGTCTGGTGGATTTGCTACGCCTCAAAGAGCATTCACTCCTCCTTCAGTCAACCAGTCACCCGCAAGGAAGCCACTGGGCTCGGATGACTTCTTTGCTTCCTTTGGGACTTAAAACCTCAACGCTTTGTCCTGTCCACCTCTCAGTTCAATATCATTGAATTGGGGATACTTGGTCGCGACCCCTGAGGCGATGAAGCAAGATTGACGTTAATCAGGATTATTATGAAAGAGCCAACTGGGCTACTGGAGTACATAACAATCTATACAAAACACCAGCACTGTCTCCTGCATTGCTCCATACTGCGGTAGTAACGTTCGACTAGAAACTGCTACTACAATTGCATAGAAACGGTGTCCAAACTAACACGGCAGGTCGCTTGTGTTTTTGCCAAGGGTTCCCTGGTACGATAGTAATAGTCGTCTTGACCTTTGTTGGTCCTTCCAGGTTACATGACATGCTGATGCAAGTTGGAACCATCATTTGCATAGCTGCCACCGCCGCATGTATATTACCACTACCTGTCGGTAAACACCGTAGCGGGCCGTGCCAATTTGTTGGCTGCTGTGGAAATAATTGCGACTGCTGAGCCCTACCAAGAAAACCGTCGACTTGTGTTGTCGCCGTAGTTGACTCATCACTATAGCTCCAGGGACTGGCTGATATCTTGTCTTAGGGATAGTGGTGCTAGGGACGGACAGCTAGGAATGATCCGACAGTGAGAATATTCTCCCTGAATGTTCCACCCTGTTCTTCGCGTGCCGACACAATGGAACCAGCTTGTACAAAATGAGAATTTCACTGTAAGTGTCAAAATCATTTACATTATTGTCAAACGAAGATAAATAAGACCCAAAATGACATAAGTAAGAGTTTAAAGCCCTTTTCATTAAGAATATCCGGAAAAAATTTGTTTCCCTCACTAACAAAAGCCACAAATTGATGTGAAAAGTACCTCACGATGACTACACGATGAACTCAACCAATATGGCACCTACACAACCAAACCAACTATCTAGAGTTGTCTACATTCTTTGCTTGTCACAGCCATGTCTTGGTTGTAGCGGTGACAGCCATGTGGAAGGCATTATCTTATGTCAAACTAGATGCTTCATTTTTTCCCAAATATTCCCAAGTTGTCAGATCCACCTTCGTTTCGTACTGTGTCACCCTTCTGCTACCAACCCAATCATACCTATAGATCCAATGGTCATATTAGGGAGGATGATATCATTGAAAGTGAGTAGGATCAACAAGTTAATAGAAAAAGTGGCAGCCGCGGACCACAAATCCAAAATGAGGCACCTACAACTCTGGCATCTATTCTAATGGCTCTTATGCTAGTACCAATGGCTTTAGCCACTCAAGTCTGGCTACTTGTCTACCTGAAGGAATGGGTCCATCAGATGGGTCCAATGGGGCTGGTAGTGGGGACAGAGATTGGTCAACCAGTCAGTGACAGTAAACCTTGCGAAAAAATGGCTGACCTACTTTGCTGGCCATTCGTCGCTCCTATGACCGGCAAATCAAAAAGCCACTACCACCAGCTGCACAGGCACGTCAATTATTATCCCCTATCTCATGGTGTTGATAGGTGGCTCTATTTGTTATTCTGGTAGGGTAGTTTTGGCAACATGGTTGATTGATCAAAGGATGAGATTTTTCCATTGTGGAACAAAGCAGGAAGCCAAACACCATTCAAAAAGTGAGGTTCCTGTGTGTTCCTGGAGGTCTGCAGCAGATTCTCCCTGATGTTCATTCTCCCTGTGGATCGTTCCTAGACAGGGCCCCAAATTAAATGCGAGGCGCTGCCCTGATGACTTTTACCAAAGTAATCTTTGTCGCGATGGCAACTCAGCTTCTTCTCATTACCACGAGTTTCGATGAGAACGGCCTCGGGGCCCGCTTCTCTTTCGAGCGTCCCAATACCACTGTAAGGGCTTTGCACTTGAGGCGACGGCTCCCGAGCTTGGGTGTGGACTCTTGCTGGCTTCCGCGGAGCCGACACTGAGAAACCTCCTTCATGTAGTTTTCACTGAATAGATGCATTCATGGACTCCGGATTCAAACCGCCTATCTTTGTCTTTCATGTAGCTGATAACGCGTCCTTAATGATGGGGCCTGGGTGGGACGCGTAGTTGCAGTTTGCTGTCACCTGCGATCTATAATGAATCGATGAACGCGATTGTGTAGTCTGGACCCAAAAAGAACTTGACAACAATCAGCGAATGCTTCTCCCTCCTGACGTTCCCTGTCTTCTCCAGAGTGGGATATCCCCTCGGCAATTACTTCGAGTACCACGGAGCTCGAATCACAATCCAGGCTTCAAGCTTGTTTGAGTTCACGACATTTCGAAAGCAAAAGCTTCCGAAGGGTTTGGTGATTTAATTAGAAGGGATGTTCCTTCTTTCTCCGAGGCTTCGACGGCGTTTGAAGTGCTGCTATCGAATCCATGCTGTCAGCCGCCGATACAACCCGACCACGATACCAGGTATCCGGTGAGCGACAAAGACCTACGAACGAATTCGAGCTCTATCAGTACCCGGTACCGGTACTTTCGGTTCGAAGCCTTGTCTTCTCCTATGTCCTATCCACTCCTGCCCCTCCCCTGTTTCAGCCCCCCCCCCGTTCAGGCATACAGAGGGTCAATTCGATGGACAGGAGACTACGCTGAAAATCGCCATTGCCGCAAGTCGGTGAATGTACCCGGAGCCAAATTTGCTGCGTATGCGAACTGTTGTGCCTACTTGCTCCCGCCTTTGCAGGGTATCATGGAGGCACTAGCCGGGTCGATGCAGTACGGTATGTCAACGTCACCGGAGCTTGCGTTAGAGGTTCCATTGCTCTCTTCTGATGACCGAGAGATCGGAGCTGTGCGACTTAGCCAACCCCCCATTGGCCAAGAGGGTTCTGTCTTCAAAAAGATATCCACGTCTCAAAAGATCTTCTGCTCGAGAACCCCTTTCCAACTCAATTGACAGCAAGGAACGATTGAATGAGGAAGACAACCACAACAAAAAACAGCCCAGCCAGAACAGCTCTTCTTAGCTTCAGCAACAGGACCAACAACCAGGGCGAGACCTGGAGTGAATGGTACGAACGCAACCGCATGAAACGCGGCGGCGAATCTATCGGCCCCGACTGGCCAGCCGTCAAGGCTAATTTGATGACGGTGGCGATGGGATGGATAGTGCTTCGCTTCTTGACACCCAATATTGAAGACTGCGCCGATTTCCACTGGAGCTGGATGACACCAGTCTTTGTCCGCACATTCACTATTGGATTTGCCATTTACTATACAAAGGCGTCCAATCAGATGGATCCGTACGTCCGCACAAAAGGCGGACATGAGATTTTACGCGCGCAAATTCGAGAAACAGAACGCTGGCCACCAGGAAGGTAATCGCACACATTCGAGATGCGCAAGTACACCTGCGATGTCGTTCCTGAATCAACGCAGCATGGAATGTTACTGCTGCAAGCCTGGGGCATCGGGTCGTGTTTGCCTCTTATTTACAACATACCTTTTATGGGATTCATCAACTGAGCCGAAACCCGACAATTCTCATGTTCATTGCCTATCCATTTTGGCGGGATATTCACTTCTTCTTGTACCATTATCCCATGCATATAGAACCCTTCTACAAATGGATTCATGCTCATCATCACAGAAGCTGGAATACAGGGCCCTGGAGCGGTTTGTCCATGACTCCAATGGAAAGTTCCATCACATTCACCGGTCCGTCTATCCCCTGCTTGATCACGGCGGCCCATCCATTGCTTTTCTTTTATGCCAACATGTTGGCATTTGTCAACCCCGTCTATGGCCACCACGGACACGAAGAATTTGCTGGATCCTATTTTCATTATTTGCACCATTCGAGGGTGACCTGCAACTATGGAATGACATTTACACCGGTGGATCTCCTGACAGGGACGTGGTGCTCGGGCACCAACGAGGATGCATATCTGGCCAAAGTAGAAAAGGGACGGCCCGAAGGATGGACACCCAATGGAGACCACACATGGGGAACCATTAATGCAGATTAAAACCAACTTCTTTGCGCGGGAACCATGAAAGCAGTCTGCAAATTTGTTTGCTCCAGTATTGTATGAAATGTCTGTGGGCTTGTTTGATCACTAATCAATACTTTTACAAAAGAAGACGATGTTTCGTCCATGATTTCTTTCCGTTCAGCAGCTTCAATATCTGTCTTCATTTGATCGTACGTTTAAACTCTACTGCCAAAGTCGACCGTATGTTGGAATGCCGTCCACTCCGGGTAGCCATAGTAAGGCTGGAAAAAAAAGAAAAAAAAGAAAAAAAAAAAAAAAAAAATAAAACCACGAAGTCCCCGTCAAACACTCCATCGAAAGGTCGTGGATGCAACAGAACGAAGGCCTCGACCGGACCTTTCGAGAAACCGTTGCGCCCTAAAACCTCTTCGTGTGCCATCATCCACTGAATTGCACCATGTTTGACTTCTTTGAAACAAATCTCCAATTGCTTCTGCTGATTCTCTCGAACCTTCTTGTCCAGGTTTGCCCAATAGATCTTTGCAACCCCTGCCAAAAGTTGAAGCCTGCTTGCC
>CAICTM010001597.1:0-26162 GCA_903772945.1 Seminavis robusta
ACGGACGTTCCGAGTGACTTCGAAGAGTTAAAGGTATTCGTGCCGTGACCGGTACAGAACTCGTGAAACTGCACGGACGATCTGATTGGCTGAGCGACTTCGGTGTGACTTGTGAGATCGTTCCGAGGATTCCCGTAACCGGTACCGTGTACCTCTGTGGTGATCTTTAACTCTTTTCGTTCCTTGGTAACTTGACTGGTTCCGGCTCACAATTTGCCGTGAAATCAGCTCTCGAATTTCCGTCGTACTGCCGAATCGCGAGTTTCGCGAACTCGAGGATGGGTAGGTTCCTCGATTTCGACCTTTAGAGGCTTGCAGAGTCTGGTTCTGGGTAATTCAGGGCTGCCGGATCCACTGGTGACCTCGAATAACAACAGAATGGCTGTGTGGACAGTAGAGTCAAAAGGTAGGTTTCTTGGAGGTCTCCACTTGAACTCGAGCTCTGATTCACTGGCCTGTTCGTCTGTAGCAATAGCTTCTCTTGTGATGCTATTGCGACTGTTTAATCCATAACTTCTTGAAAGGATCAGGGTAGATCCACAAGAGATGAGGATGGCCACAGGGCCTCCTCTGCTCACAGAGTTTCCAGCTCCTGGAGCTGGTACCGATGTTATTCTATCACGATGCTGGGCAGCCTAGCGAATGCTATCAGCTTACCTCTCAATGCCACTGCTCAGCCTCAACAAGATAGGTATCTACTGCAAAGGAACAAGGGAGCTACAGTCTATGGAGATGGTATTCAATTCAACATTCAATTCTTGGACTATGAGCAAAAAGCATGCATCCAAATAATTGGGTTTATGCAGGATTTGAGCACTCTGAGCCACACTGAGGCTCCTGGATCCTCTTGAGGTCACCTGATTGAGTAGATGCTCGCCTATGGCCATCTGGGGTGATACAGTGGTCAAAACCTTCATATGGGACCATATGGGGCTTCCTGGTTCCATATGTATGGCCTGTGTCTCACAGTACCAACCAAGATTCTCTATATCTTTGCTTGTCCACATACCATGTGGGTACAGTAACATAAGCAGACAGTTTGTTCTCACCTCACCACGTTGATCCCATGGATCAACCCACATTTTATCGGCAGCCATGAGTTCAGCGATCTCACTGGCGTCCATCTGTTCTGAAGAACTTCATTGTGGAGATGTTAATTCTGACAACGCATCAGCGACGATGTTCTGTTCACCCTTGATGTACCGTGTTCGGGGCCGTATTCTTCCAGAATAAGGCGCCATCGCATTACGGATCGGTATTGAAGTTCTTACATGTAAGATTCTTGTGGTCCGTATGTACAACGACTTCTGTCCTAGAAGAATGTTACGAACTCTTTTAGAGTTTCCGATACTGAGAAGTTCCTTCTCGGAACTGTGTAACGTGTCTGAGCAGGGTTGAGCTTCCTGCTGTAGAACGCGATAGGTTTTCCCTTCTGGGAAATTACGGCACCTAGTTGAGTATCACTCGCATCCGTGTGGATAACGAATGTATCGTTGAAGTCGGGTAGGGCGAGCAAGGTTTCTTTGCTGATGATCTTCTTCATCTGGCTAAAGGCTTAGTCGTCGTGTTCGCTTCCATTTCCACTTCGTTGTTTTGGAAGTCAACGAAGCGAGTGGGGCCAGTACATGTGATCGTCTAATCCACATGTCTCGATAGTGTTCACTAGTCCAATGAATCTGGAGTTCTTTTCTGTTGGTAGGAGGAGCGATATTCTGGATCGCGTCTATTTTTTGGTTTATGTTGGATCCCTTCTCGAGTAATCCAGTAACCTAGTATCAAGTTCTCCTCTTGCAAGAAAGACTTGTAGCATTATCTTAAGTCCGGCTTCTCAAGCCTTCGGAGAACTTCACCAACTTTTTCAACGTGATCTGCTATCGCCGTTAGTTAGATGAGTAGATCATCAATGTATGACGGACGATTCTAGGTCGTGCATTAGTGTTCCCACTTCTCTTGGAGATGTCGGGACATTACATAGGCTCATTGGCACCTCTGGTATCGTCTTTCCCCGGAGTACGATGGTACAGGTGCTTCGAGTGAGGTGACAGCTCGATGGATGATCCATGTCAGGTCTAGACTAGTAGCGTATTGAATCCATCTGATTCAAGAGCATGTCCTGTATTTTTGGATGGATAAGGCTTCCGCTTAATCCTTTTGTTCGTTCCCGGAAATCAAGATGAATCGTACAGATCATCTTTCTTGGGAATGATAAAAGTTGGTGCCGCCCACTCGGAACGGTTTACCTTCTTGAGACTCCTGCCTCGCAGAGACGTTCAACCTCCATTTTAAGAGTGTTGGTATGACCCGTGGAATAGATAAGCCCTGGCATGATAGGGTTTAGCATCAGGGAGAAGTTCTACTTCGTAGTCGTCCATCTGCCACTTTCTAAAGTACCATCGAATAGGTCAGAGTACTTCGTCAGTAAGGAATGAAGCTGTTCCTTCTCTGCCTGTTTAACTGATCTTGACTTGGCAAACCTGCCTTAAGTCAGCTTGTTCGTATTTTGCATAAAGAATCTTCTTGAGACGATCTGCACTGTCTCAACAGCAGTAGGATCAGGAATGAAGAAGTTTCTTCTTCATTGGGTCGCTTCTTTCATAGGATAGATGCGCCGTCCCATTCCACTGACATGGTAGTGAAATCGAACTTGAATCCTAAATCAGAGAGAATGTCTCGACCTATGATCATGTCATACGCCCCCAAGCCTTGGTACGTGTAAATCCCACTCGATAATTCTATCTCTCGTGGAATTCAGGAATCATAAATGCACCTTGCACTTCGTGCTGGTGTTAATTCTCCTGCAGGGGTATTCCACATGTTTGGACGCCCCCAGATCCTTCATGCGTAATTTCTTAGCATGAGTTGAAATCAAGGTTCCGATGCTCCTGTATCCAGTAAGCAACGGAGTGTAACGGGTTTTGGTTTCCCTTTTCTCGCTTGTTAAATCTAACATAGACGATGTTTGAGGTCTCTTGCTTGCGACGTTTACGAGGTGGTTGGCCACGGACGAGGTTAACGATGCTATAGATCATCAGATCTATTGAGCAGCTTCTAGGCAATCATTAATTTGCCGTAGTGTTCATAGTTGCAAACAATTCTTGTTTACTAGTTAGTGAGATATCTTCATCACTTGGTATGAGAAATCGGAACATGGTTCGTTGATCATCATCCTGCCAATCCTCAGATAGAGATTTCTCATCCAAGTGATTGAAATTGATAGAGGAGTTGTCCTCATTATCAGAGTCTTCTGATTTGCGCTGGCAACATGGTTGCGAAGTTTGCAAGTGTTGCACGAGTATCGTCGACTCGTTTTCTTCGTCATTGTCGACGAGAGGAAGAATGGGTTTGTCACGCAACTGTTTCTCGAAGTTGCGGAACGCATGCTTTCCTTGAGCCATCTTCATGGTGAAGGAATAGGTTGAGGTAGCTGAAAGCTATTGTGTTTGTTACAAAATGCACTACACTAAAAGCTAGTGTAAAGATCTTTCGAGTGTTTGAGTTTGAGAGAATGAAGTTATGAGAGAGATTAGAAAGCTATGAAAACTAATCAACGAGAGAGATCATCATCAAGGGATCGTAGATCTGGCTTCCCGCGGGAGACTATAAAGTGTGATAGAGTAGGTTGCGGTAGTAATCCTACGTCTCTCCACGATCCTAAAACGGAACGCGTGGAAGGTTTGTCTAGCCTGGATCTAGTAGCGTGGAAGTACTCCACGCTGGCTAAATATCTAGAGCGATGTTTCATCATCAACCTAGTATGACCAGCGCGGTCATTGAGAACCCTGTCTCAAATGACTATTCACGAGAGACTCAGTCATGAGTTGAACTCAAACCCTATCTAGGATCGAGTCGCGAATAAGGCTAAGAGCCGTGTATTGCACTATCGCCGTGACTGAGTCACTCGACGCACTCATAGAAGACCTATTTGGAAGCACACTTGCTCCTACCTGAACTTGTCGCCGCTGCAGATAGAGTTAGGGTCCTTGCGTGTGACACCTCCTTGACTCACTCGACTCCCGGACAAGACCGCAAAACGCAGAAGAGCTCGAGGAACCCACGCCACCAAGGGAAGGTTTTCATTTGTAGAGCCGACGAGAACCTAATCAACAGGAAGCAACCCAGATGGCCTTAGCCCGACACACGATGCCTGCCTGACCAGCTCCTGATCTTTGGGTTCGGTTGTCTTTGCCGCGAGTTGACATCTTCAAAGCATTGATAGAATCATCTCCATCGAAAAAGATCCACCATGACGGGAAGTTGCAAGCTAGCCTTTTGGCTCTTCTTTGGAATAAGCGCCGCGGCTTTCAGCCCCAAGTCGCATGTTCCTTTGAACCTCCTCAAGACGACGACGAGCCTGAAACAACAAAAACGACAAGAAGCAAGTCACCATTACCCCCACAAAGATTTTCATCGAGCCATTGAGCTGGCGGAGGATCCCGATGTTGTGGATATTGATGAAATGCTGCGCCTGGCCGACGAATTGGAAAAGTACGACGAGTGCTTCTTTGAAAACGGCGATGAGGCTGCCTGTGAAAAGGAAAAGATGGACCGCGAGGATCTTGCCGGGCTGCTTCGGCTGCAGACAGAAGTGTTGCTTCGAGAAGACTACTTGGAAAAGGCCAATCTGTTCAAGCATGACGTGGAACAAGCCCGCTTCGAAGAAACATGGAACGACCACCAGCAGACCATGGATATGTACTCCAACTATTGAAGAAAGAAATCTTTGCTGAGTGCATTGCTTGACCTGAACTGGACTTGATTGATTGGCTGATTATTGGTGAAGCTGTGTCAAGGCGAGAAGACCCGCTGCACAATCATCAATCATCTACCATGTTTGTCCTTGCTAGCAACATAACGGTACGTGGACAATGAAAGGCAGACGCAAACATGGAGCTGCAAAGAGAAATCTACGACGCTACACTCCCTCAAATACACATATATTCAAGACCTATCTAATCCATTCATCTTATGATTTCAATAGTATATATATGTAGAATGGCACAATCAGATTAGCGGGGTAGATTCTTCAGCAAGCCATGAATGTGTGCCGGTAGAAGCAACTATGAAAGAGACGGGTTGACAAAGTGCATCGGACCCACTTCCCTATTTGGTTCTGTCATGTTGGTGTTGGCAAGACAGACGGTAAACTCATGCAGAACTCCCGACACCTTGGTTTCGCCAAACTGAGTCCTTCCATAGACCACAGAGTGGCCATTGACCCAGCTGCCATCAATGATGGAGGGACCCTGGATCGATATCAGAGGGGCGTCATAGAGCCGACGCCCAAGGTACAACAGCGGTCCTTGGATTTTGCAACCATACCCTGTCAATGCAAGGTTGATGATGGGAGTTCCCCACGTCAATGACAACAGTGAAAGGTCCCAAAAGTTGGTCGTCACGTCCAAGTAAATTGCATACAAGGTCCTACTCCATGGCTTCCTCGCCGATCTTGCATTGCAGCAATACATGACATGATGAAGGAGGAAGCCACCTAGATACCATGTCGCACAGTGCACAACCAAAGCCAAGGCGAGCTTGAGGACGGGGAATTGCCATCCAGCAATTAGATTGTTCAGGAACACCGCCCGTTGGTAAAATTCATATGTTGGGAGGAAGCTTGCTACAGTTCCCAAAAGTACTGGAATGGCAGCAAGATCAACCAAGAGTCTCTCACAAAGGTGCGGAAGACGTTGTTGATTGCTGCTCCACTTTTCGGCATCACCAATAAGGTCGGTGGAGATCGTAGAGAATGGAATGACTTCTGTGTTTCGAATGGTTGTACCGCCCTCCAGTACAACGGTGTGACCAATGCTGCTATTGTACACCACGATCATCTCGGGCTTTCCGGATGCTGTCACGTCAAAGTCGGCAGCTGAAACAAAAGAACACTTGATGTTCACCAAATCAACCTTGGAGGGAGGGAGAACGAACAGCCAGACTTTCGAATCGAGATCAATGGACATGCCAAGCGCCATCAGGTAGACGTTTACCATGAGTGTGTTCTCTGCCACCAAGTCGAACAGGGTCCTGTAGATTTCAAAGTGGTAGTCAACCATCCACTGAAGGAGTTTCTCCCAGCCTGACTCCTTTCGTCCGGCTCGTCGACGGCCAATCAGTATCCATTTGAGTGGGATGGTGAAGACAAGTCCCAGGATCGTGGAAAGGACCACTAGCACAACAATTCGAAGCAGGGATTCGTAGTGCCATCCTTGAAGATGTGGGATCCTGTCAACGACAAGCCCAGAGATCCATACAAAAGCCGCTGAAAGGTACAGCTCAATCCAGATCCATGCTACCTTTGCTCCTTCCAATGTATCGAACCACTTGGGTTGTGTTGTCTCACTGGGCGCTTCGATGGTTTGGAAGGCCGGACTGCCTCTTGCTACAGTTCTTGGAGGGACCTGAGCCCCTTCAGGGACTGCTGAGAGTTTCTTGATAAGACTGTCTTTCCCAATCTTTGCCCCCAGTCCCACGTGGCCTTGGATGGTACAGTTGTCTCCTAAAGAAGTTTGCCTGAAGCGGAGTTTCGCGGTGTCTGATGAGCCGCCTTTGGACTTGATGTTCGAAAACTTGCGGCAGTGAATGTCAAAGTCGACGGAAACTCGTTCTCCACATGTGATCAAGTCTGGTTCTCTGAGAAACCCATCGACTTGTACCGAAGCTGGCAAGTCGGCTCCCAGGACTGTGTAGAAGAGCCAAAGGAGAGTCGTTCCTTTCAAGAACCTACCAGTGACAAATTCCCAAAAATGCAAAAGTCTATCCACAAACCACCACCGTAGAAAGTAAACTGAATACACGGGTACTTCAGTTTGACTGTACTTTCCAATGACCAGCCACTTTGATAGCACAACCGACAGAGAGAAGCTGATGTGCCAGACGGGAAGGGTAAGAGGTAGAAGTATCGTCAGGTCGTAGTTGGCAGAAAGTCACAAAATAGTACGCCGGGGCAGTGACGAAAGAAAGGAGCAGGAGGAAGAGAAGGATACCAAAGGTTTGAAGGAATGCGCAGATCATCCGAGGCAAACGTTGCCCAGCAAGTTTTAGGTCCTCCACCTTAACTGGAAAGAAGTTCCCAATGTTCGGACTGAGGAGGTAGGTCTTTAGGGCCTCGGGTGTGCTGAAGCGTTGTTGCAAATCCTGAGCTGATAAAGACACGGGGAAATTTTCACCGATCTTGTTCAAAAGCAGCACTTGCGTCATACTAGTCAGTCCGAGAAGCTCCCACGATGTCGTTGGATCATAGTTCTTGCCCAAGACAGAGGACACAATCATGTCGAACTTCTCATCCGCTGGCATCGTGTCCAGGATGGCTGGGCTGTGGTGATTCGGTGCTTCTTCGTCTGAACCCGCGAAAGTTGTACTCGAACGCTCATCTTCAGTTGCTGCGTCAGGACTTGCGGTTTGGTAGTCATAGAGGACCTTTAGCTCACCTCCGTGGAGCTTCTCGCGGGTGGCTCGACGCCTGATCTTCCCACTTGTCGTTTTTGCGATCGACCTGGAAACAATGGCGACGACTCGGGTGGGTGCAATCCCAATAGCTTTCATGATGGAGATTTGCACGTCATAACAAATGTCAGCCGCTTGATCCTCACCCTCCTTTCTGAGCTCAAACACAACTTCCAATGTTCCGTCTCCGTCTGTTTCATTAGATGAGAATGCAGCGGTGCAGCCCGGTCTGATCAGAGAAGAGGCGTCCTGGACCACATACTCAATGTCCTGCGGATAATAATTGACGCCATTGCAGATTATCAAGTCTTTCCTGCGCCCACTGATGTAGAGGAAGTCGTCCTGAAAGAAGGCAAAGTCGCCCGTCCGAAGATACTCTTGCTCCGTGTTGTTGTTGTCGTCGTCGTCGTCGTCGTTGTCGTCGACTTGGATCTTTGCATGATATGTCTCTCTTGTTAGATCTTCTTTGTTGTAGTAAGAGTTACGAGTAGAAGGCCCGGAGATCCACAACTCCCCCGTTTCTCCATTAGGGCACTCTTGGTGAGAGTCGGGGTCTACGACCTTGAGTTGCACCGAATGGTGGAACTCTTGTCTATGCCCACTGGCCACTATTGGATTGTCGCCTTCATGTCGTGGAGTCGACAGACAATATCGGTGCGTAAAGCAAACCCCCACCACTGTTTCTGCCAGCCCATAGCCGCCCAAAAAGTAGCTGTCTGGGAGTCCATGCTCTGCAAATGCTTCCAAGAACAGCGCCCTTGTATCAGCTCTGATGGGCTCGGCCGCATTGGTAATGCCTCTGATGGCGGACAAATCCAAGTCTGGAATGGGACAAACGCCACCAGGTCTCTTTTTGGCCTCGTGATATTTCCGTGCCACGAGACGAAACGCAAAGTCCGGCGCCATGCCAAAGTTCGACCGGGTTCGCGACAAGAGTTCCATCCAAAGCAATGGATTCTCGAGAAAGGAAAGTGGACTGGTGAAATGTTGTCTCCATCCATAAGCAAAGGGCAAGACGTACGCGCACACGAGTCCAGCGTCACTGTGGTTGACAAGGGACAGCAAGTTTCAAAGTTAGGCGCAACCCAGGGAACAATCGACGGGCACATAGACTATAGTCCACAGAAAGTGCTTACTGATACTGAGGCAACCACGAAAACTGGACAATTTCCGAGGGCACACCACCACTTCTCTCCAGCTTCCCGTGGACGTCTTCGCCAACTAGATTCACGTTGGCCATCAAAGAAGCAAAGGAGATGGCCACTCCCTTTGGATCGCCAGTACTTCCTGTTGGGCCACGAGAGAAACGAAACAGGGTCAGCCTCCCATACTAGATACGCAAAGCATGGGTGGTTTGTTGCAACTCTCTCATCTCAATGAACGAGCCTACGTACCTGACGTATACTGCAGAAAGGCCACTTCTTCTTCTTGGATTGTCTCATCGTGGAAACTGAGGTTCTTGTCTTTTGGTTTCTTTTGACGCAGCAATGCCGAGACGATCTTGACCAGGTATGCTTCATTCTTGCCCTTGCTCTCCAAGAGGGTATCCGTGACACGGAATGGCACGTCATTGGGCCAAAGATCGCGACTGTTGGAGAAAGGATTGGCAGAGTCTCCACTGCGGACCAGGTTTACAACAGTGTCGGTAAGGATCAGGACGGGTTTACAATCTTGAATCACAGTTTGCAGCTTGGAGAGGGACTTTGTCAAGGGTGGCCCCGGGGGATAGACAAGGACCGCGAGACAACCAGCGCGAAGACATCCCAAGTAGGCAGCGAAAAAGTTCAACCCAAACAAGTAGCACAACACGACTCTATCGCCCTTTTGGCAACCCCATTCCTCCCGCAAGTAGTATGCAATCGTTCCTGCGTCCTCCCAGATTTGAGCAAATGTCCACTCCTCGCTGACTTTTCCATGCTTGTCGTACCAAGTGGCAAAGACTTGGTCGCCTTTGGCTTCGACCGTTCGACGAAGCTGCTGGAAAAACGGAATCTCGTGCATTTTCTTGTTTTGCCAGTATCTCTTCCTTGATGTGTTTTGTGTTGGAGTTGGGTCAATATGAACCAGTTCAAGAGTTCATTCGGTTCATCAGTGCAATGCAGGGGCAACCACCTCTGTTTCTTCTCACAAGGCTTGGTGCTCGATCGTGATCCTTGAATATTGGTGGTGTCGCTGAACGTTTTGCTCGTTTATTGGTCTCGTTTACGTCAGCAGACCCACCAGTATTGTCACCTCCTACTAGTACCGGTACATGTACCGGTACCGTACGGCTGTACGGTACCATACCGTACGTAAGTCGTACATCGTTACACACGTACCAGGTACCGGTACCAGGTTCATGTGCCTAACATGACCACCGTATGTACTGGTAAGTTGCCTAAAAAACTGACCAAATTACATCAGTTGCACACACATGATTTACCTCGGCAGCCTTGCTGCCAGAGCCCTCAACCCCTTTAATTGTTTTTCCTGCTACGGTGGTCCCTGCAGGTATAAGGGTAGGGTTCTAAAGAATACAAATGAGTCCGCAAAAACTAAATAAGTATCCTAGAATGCTGCTTTTAAACCAGCTAAAGCTATTTACATGAATCCTATTAGGGGGATATGCTTCTACCAGGAAAACTGTAAAGCCAGGGAAAGCTATATAACTAGTATTCTAGCTAGCTAGGGGAATCTGCTTCTAGCTTGATATGGGAATCTGCTTCTAGCTAGGGGGATCTGCTTCTAGCTAGGTAAGCGCACGTTAAGCACTAGCTAAGCACTAGAGGTATCTGCTTCTAGCTAAAAAAACAAAAAACAAAATCTTTATAACAGATATGGACCCAATGGACGGATCATCATTGTGCTGCAGCCGAAGCTTTGGGTAACCGCTCCCGGCTGAAGCGGGGATTGGTTTCACAAGAGACCACCACTGGTTCCCTCACCGGCACCACACTCCCTAGGGGAGATGGTGCATTTAAAGTTACATGTAAGTATAAATGACATATCTCGTGTGGATTTGCCGGACATATATTCCTAACGGATTTGTGCATTTGGCCGAATGGATTCAAGGAGAGTTACTAGGTGGGTTGGGTGGAGGGAGAAAAGGAGGGACGGAAGCCGACACAGGAGGAAATTGGAAGGATGGGAAGTGGAGATCCCGCGTCAATTACCCAGTCTCAAGCTGTGTGGCGTAACTCTCTTCAAGGACTGGTTCCCATATGTTGATCCATTGTCGGATTGATGCTGTGGGCCATTGGGATCATGTCTTGATTGGTGTTTGGAGAAGCCATACCTGTTCTGGTCTAAGGTTTCCGGTGTATTTGTCATATAGCAGCTGAAGTTCATGGATAGACTGTCGGTTGGCTGCTTGTGCCTTGGTTTGTGCGTCTTTGCCATGCCGATCATGATTCCTGGCCTTCCAGAGTTCGAACCACTGGGTGAGCAATTCTTGAATAATCCCTGTGAGCCAGGTTTGGCCATTTTTCCGATGTGTTTTGAGATTGCATTCCTTGAGGTGTCGATCCTGGCGTTGCGCCCACTGTTTGGATAGTCGTCCCTTGAGGAGCTAATCCCAACCGATGGCTGCTTGGGCGTTTGCGATATCGGCAACACTGTCATCGTATTCAATTCCTGTGGTATCTTGTCCATCGAGTACTTTTTGGAGTGCTGAGAGAAGAAGTGTTTGGAGCATTGGGTGAGTGTTGTGCTTGTCGGTGTATTTCTTGAGTGCCTTCTTCCATGCCGTTCGTTTTGATTGTCGCCTGGGGCATCTCAGGACGTGTTCTCTATTTTCTTCTGGGGCTCCACAGGATGCGCATGCAATGGGATATTTGGGGTCGTATTTGTTGACACGTTTACCGAGGGGGTGCCAATTGCAAAGGTACTTGGTGAGAGAGGTGCGATGGTGATCCAAGCAATTGAGTGCCCTCCCATATCTTCAAAGGTGTCGCTGTACCTGTCCCACTCGTGTTTATTCATGAGAAACTGTTTGTGTTGTGGCACCGATCCTGCCAGTTTGAGTTCGTGTTTCAGATTGTGTGTGATGGTTCCACCTGGAAGATTCAGTTGACAACCACTCGTTGGAAGAATTGGGACTTGTGTGTGGTCAAAGTTTGGGTTGTTCACCAACCATTGCTTGGCTAGGCCGTCGGCGTCGACGTTGAGTTGGGCTTCCAGCGTTAATTCATCATACGGTTTCTCATCGTCCTAATGGCCTTTGATGTGTTTGATTTTTGGGATGGAAGTGGCCGGTTGGATTTGTGGTAGAGTTTGTCGAATTTCGGCGATAATGTCCCAATCAGCGGAAGAGGTATCTGCTTGTAGCTAGATAGCTACTAGCTACTAGCTAGCTAGTAGCTAATAGGGGTATCTGCTTCTACACTGAAACCTTTCTGCCGAGGTTACACAGCTCCGCTGGCTTAATTAAAGGGTGATCAGATGCGGAGTACCAAGACATAGAGTAACAGAATTTACCTTGTGTTTTCGCGGCGGTTGAGTGCTTATTTCACATGGTCTCGGACACTTCTATTAATATTAATAAGCTACTACTCAGTATGGTACTACCAGGTAGAAGGAAGTGTGTGTTCATACTTTGATTAACACATGTAAAATTACAAGACCTAGCTAGGACTTAACACAAATCTAACCACCGATGCGATTGTTCCGAGTCGAGTCTGGTGGAGTCTCAGTCTTCTCTTTGCATGCTGCCTGTTACCACTGAGTGCAGCAAAATCTACAAATCTACCGCTTGTTTGCTTATGTAAATTCCTCGGGGAAATTCAGCCACAGTTTGCAAAATATATGTAGATTTCACTAAAATAGTCCAATTTCACTTTCCGTTTTTAAAATAAAAATTTTGTGAGTAAATATTCACTTTAACCCTATGTTTACCCCAACTACTGTTCAAAATCGGTCTGAAAGTAGTTTTTACTACAAATGATTCTTGCTGTTTGCTGTGTCCTTCGCCTATTTACATTCATTTACCATGCATTTACCTTCAAGGCTGTTGTGAGAATGCGTTTACCGGTTGATGACCTTCTTCGGGTTTTTAAATTAGTATGGGTGGTGGGGCCGGTGGTCATGAGTCATGAGGTGCAGTCGTTGCTCGTACCGTACGCTACGGTACTAGTACGTTACAGGCAGCTTCGATTTTGTTGATTCAAACGCGCGCCACACTTTTCAGTACACTTCTACACGAGCTCTCGTAGAACTGTACCAGAAATGCCGGCACGCGTTTGAATTAATAAAATCGAAGCTGCTCGTAGGCACAACGCTGCCCCAATACCAGCCTCACAAAACTCTGCCCAGCAAACCGGAACCGGTACGATTTGCTGTTGCACCATCCAACTATCCAATTCTCTCCCCCACCCCCGAGTTTACCACACAGTCGCATCTTCTCAGAGTGGAATGATTCAATCCTCACAATCCCAGCCAGCTAGAGAAATATCACCAAACGCACCTGTCGAACGATGTGTATTTCCCGCAAAGCCTCTGACAAGCAGAGAGTCTTCAGATTCTCAGGGCCAATCGCTGGAGCCCTTGCCATTGCCGTGGCCAGCAAGTATTACCACGTTGCGAAAGACCTGTTTGAATTCCCAACCTTTGAGGAGGTGAAAGATGTTATGTCTTCCACACCCATGATTGGATTCACGGTCTCTGTCACTCTTCTCTATGCCATCTTGCTGGTCATCAGCAAAGATTCCATTGTCAACAAGCTCCCATGGCTTCCCGCTGCCGCGAAGGCAATTCAGCCCACCTACAACTCATTGCAGGCAGCATTCAACGCATGGCATGCCACTGCAGTTCTATCTTGTGCCTTGCACAGCGGGTACTCATTTTGGGGCAACACGAATCCTCAATGGAACCCCACCATGGGCATGCTCTACTGGCTGTACTTTTTGAACAAGATTGCTGACTGTGCTGATACTGTCTTTATCAAGCTTAGTGGCAAGAAGACTGTTTCCAATCTGCACTGGATGCATCATATGGGACAGATCTGGATTGGTTACTTTGGTCTCAAGATATGTCCCATGGGCGACTGTTGGGTACCACAATTCACCTCGGCAGTCTTGCTGCCAGAGCCCTCAACCCCTTTAATTGTTTTTCCTGCTACGGTGGTCCCTGCAGGTATAAGGGTAGGGTTAGAATACAAATAAGTCAGCAAAAACTAAATAAGTATCCTAGGATGGTGCTTTTACACCAGCTAAAGCTATTTACATGCATTCTAGTAGGGGGATCTGCTTCTACCAGGAAACACTCTAAAGCCAGCGAAAGCTATATAACTAGTATTCTAGCTAGCTAGGGTATCTGCTTCTAGCTTGCTATGGGAATCTGCTTCTAGCTAGGGGGAATCTGCTTCTAGCTAGCTAAGTGCAAGTTAAGCACTAGCTAAGCACTAGAGGTATCTGCTTCTAGCTAGCTAGATAGGGGTATCTGCTTCTAGCTCTCTATGACGAGCTTGAATGGATGGTGGACGCCTACTCAGTCCTGCAGATTGTCACAGCCATGCCCTTCTGGGTAGCCAGCGATGGGGCTGCCGACATTGAAACCGGTAAGGCGAGTTTTGCATGGGTCCTGGCAGACAACCGCGGCCAAATTGTTCTTCGGTGTTCGGGTCCAGTTTTTGGTATGGTTCCGACTTCATACAGGGCGGAGGCCTATGGCATTCTATCCCCTACTTGCCTTCTTCGACGATTGCTGGGTTTACGATCAGACCAGCATGAGAATTATGTACACTTATGCGACATGAGTCTGTGACGAATAAGTGCGCTAGCTGTCTCGAGTATGAGGGATGGTACCCCAATGATTCGTTGAACTCCGACTGGGATGTCTGCAGCAGATCGAGGATTCGTTCCGGGCTGCAGTCACTGTGCCCAAGATGGAGCACATCAAATCGCACCAGGACAAGCACAAGGCCATCGAAACACTACCCCTGAAAGCACAACTGAACTGCAGAGCTGACAAACTGGCAGGCAGTTACATGAACCGACACATCCAACAGGATCACTCCAAGGTACTCCGATTTCCGGCAAACCTGCCCAGTGCACCTTCCTAAGGAACATGACACGTACAAGCTCCCCAGAACACTGCGGCATCTCAGAACGACCAGCCACTGTTCGACCACATTGTCAAACTGAATCCCGACTGGGACGAGGACACCCCTGCACTGGTTGATTGGACAGCCATGGTCGAGCTGTCAACCGTCACGAGATCCACAAACCGACAATTGTGAAGTTTCTATTTCAATTGTTGCCAGTTGGGAAACGGGTCCACCGGGATGACCCCAAGTATGATCACCACTGTCCCCGTTGTGGCAGTGATCACGAGACTGAAACCCATGTTTATCGATGCCCGCATGTTGACGTGGACTTGTGGCGAGGGACCATGCAACGAGCGATCAGCACAAGGTTGCGCAAGGATTCCACAGACCCCTTCCTCCTGGAAATTGCTCTGGATGGACTACAATACCACTTTGAAGATCGATTCCTCCACCCATGGCACTACCCTGACAGGTATAGGGACCTCGTTGATACTCAAAATCTCATTGGTTGGGACAACTTCCTGAGAGGACGTTTGTCCACGCACTGGGCTAAGCATCAAGATGCATATCTGCATCGGGTCGGCGCCCAGGAGACAACCAAGACAGGGCAGCTCTGGGTCACCAACCTAGCCTCACTGCTCATCCAGCAGTGGTGGAACCTGTGGGAGGATCGAAATGCTGCCAGGCATGGCAAAGACAGGGAAGACCAGTGGAAGAAGAAGCACGAACAGCTTCAGCGGGAGGTGGAACTCATTTACGAGAAGGCGGATCTGATCCCAGTGGAGCTGGTGGACTTTATCTTCAAGCGACCACTTGACGAGCAAATGGCAAAGGGCCCAGGCGACATAAAAGCGTGGCTTGCCAATTGGCTGCCCGTCGTCGACAAGGCACTCAGGGACGAGCATGCACGCACAATTCAGAACAATGACACAGGGTAACTACGCACAGAAGGGGTCCTGCCGTAGAAATAGATGGCAATCCAGCCAAGGGTAGATAGTTAGCTGCAAAGCACCCTCCGGAGTTTTTAAACTTCTCCGGTGGGGGGCTTGCACTAGGCCGGTTCCTATGTGGGCGTCCCTGTACGTCTGAGGTACTCCGGTTCAATATGGCTCCGTTCAGCGGGTGGTCTATTGAGGTGCAGCCTAAATAATAAAACTTCGTTATTTTTTTTTTTTAGGGGTATCTGCTTCTACACTGAAACCTTTCTGCCGAGGTTACACAGCTCCGCTGGCTTAATCAATAGTGGAATTCATGCGGCCATGTACTCGTGGTATCTTATGTCTGCATCCAAGATCCCTGCCCTAACTCACTTTGCCAAAATGGTCAAACCTTGCTTGACAGCCATGCAAATGACTCAATTCCTGGTTCTCATGGTACACAACTCTCAAGCAATTCGCCACGGCTCTGTTCCAGTGGAACTGGCAGTGGGTAGTCTTGCCTGGATGACGTTTTTGTTTGCCATGTTTGGTAACTTTTGGGTTCAAACCTACACGTTCGAGAGAACAAGAAGGTTGGAGCTTGGGAAATCGGCAGCGAAATGATTACATTGGGTAACCTAACGCCATAAAACTACACCGCCTGTTCCGATGTGATTGGGGAAGTTTAAAAATAATTATTGCTATACACTAGGGGGGGCGGGGCGATGATATGCTGTACGAGCATCACACAAGACGCAATCGAATGTTGGGAGTCAGACAATGGTGGTAAAGGGCTCCGCTTTCCAGTCATTGACCCATTGAATTACAAGGGAGAGCTTCAATGGTTCACTGGAAAGCCACACCGGTCGGCATCAAGCCGCGGAGAGTTTGGAATTGCGTGATCGCGACGTTTGCTGGAATGGAGAGCAACCAGGGAAATACGTGGAGCGACCGCTATAAATAGTCATAACCTACAACTGCACCATGGATCACGCTAGGATGGGCAGGACGCGCTTGTGCTGGGCATGTTATGTACTCCAGTGTTTTCCCAACATGTTATGTACTCCAGTATTTCCCAATTTCGTTCGATTCAAAGTGAAACTTCAGGAACCATGCACCAAAAGCAGGAACGAAGGAATGGCAGAGAGCTGAGTTACGGGTGTTATTAGGTCAACGGTCGAGTGTCGAGCCAACAGTTGAAGCTTCATTTTTGGCTTCTTCGTATTTGGTCTAGCAAGGGTTTTAAAGATGCATTTGTGTGTATCTTCTTGACTAAGAAGGAGTCCTTAGCCTACCGGCAGTTGCTTGGGTGGGAACACAAGGCCATGCGAGCGAATGGTCCACTGATTTCTCTCTAGAATTTGCCAAAAAAATATCGAGAGCGCTAGCAAGTACGAGAACGATGATGCACGGGCGGAATCGAATCAGAACCATCTGGAAAAGCTCCAAGTTTCCATGCACAATTTATTAGTCAGCAAGGGCCGTATTGGAACAACTAACTATGGACCGGGAGCGAGAAGCCAAAACCACCCGGACACAAAAGGCTCCAAAATATCTACTACAAGTCTAGCTAGCTAGACCAGTAGCATGCTAACCAGTGCAGCTACCAGTACGTTCAGTTTACTTGGTGTACGTGTGTGGTAGAAGGGTAGCGTGATTTGTACCTCACAAATTTTCACTTAGGCTAAGTGCTCGAAAATCCACTTAGGCTAAGTGTTTTACTTAGCCTAAGCAATGCACTTAGGCTAAGCAATACACTTAGGCTAAGCCATACAAAGCAACTCACTTAGGCTAAGCGAAACACTTAGGCTAAGCGAAACACTTAGGCTAAGTGATGCTCTCCGAGGCATCTCCTCAATAGCACAAGTCTCCTCAACAGCACAACACAAGTCCCTGCAGCAAGCACACACACAGACACAAGGAGACTCAACTATCACCCATCATGCCCCCACTTTCAGCTTCCTGTGAACTGTTCAAAGAGCTTCGCAAGAAAGAGTTTAATTGGGTTACAACAGAGATTCAGATTCAGGCTGCAACTTCCCTGGAGGATGGTACCATCCATCCATGGCAGCATACTATTAATCTGGCTTCTATCCTTGGCTATAATGTAAATACGCAACAACAAAAAATGCCAAGAGAGACTCTGTACGATTGAGAATTATTACGGTTCCAGGGCACCTGGAAGTCCGAAAGTACTCCTCAGGAGTTGTGGGTACAGTTGTACCATTCCGATGTACAAATGATGTTGCTTTCTTGCAAAATCTTGGATGTTCCCGATGTTTCCAAATACATGTTCAGTGTATTTACCTACCATCTGAGAGTTGTTGGTCATTAGTTGTGCATTTGGTGTGGCCGCCATTCCCTCATTGCATAGCCCCAAAGCACTTGCTGGCAATATAGGTACTATTGTGAATGAGGATCAGCAGTAATACAGAGTTTGTGTATACAACAAGCTGCAGGGACTTGTGCTGTTGAGAAGATGTCTTGGAGAGCATCACTTAGCCTAAGTGTATCGCTTAGCCAAAGTGTTTTGCTTAGGCAAAGTAGAACACTTAGTCTAAGTGATTCATGTAAATCCACTTAGCCTAAGCGGATTTACACACACTAAGCCTAAGTGAAAATTTGTGAGGGACAAATCACCCTACCCGTACTGGGTACTTGTTAATTAACCAAACCAAGCACAAAAAACCCCATCCTGGTCTGTGTTGTGTCGGGCTCCCAGGATAGAGAATGGACTTGTCATAATTGTGCCAAATGAATTCATCAATCTCAGTTTTACCAAAAGTCCACTTTCCATTTCAAAATGACAAAACTCACTCATCAAACTCAAAACGACGGTGGAATGTAAGTGAGTACTCGTACGGTTCGCATCCTTCACGGAGACCTACTAACTAACCTCCAAGACTGCTTTCACCCCGCCAATATACCGGCACACTCGTACCGTACACCCACGCATGTCCTCACGCTGTACAGCTGTACCACCTGGTACCACAACGAATCATTGCGCATTTCAAGAACGCATTTCAACGCTCACAATCTTCACAAGCTAGCTTACTTGACAAACAAAAACACAATACCACCGAACATACCAGTATCCATCGAACCATGTGTATTTCCTACAATGTCTCTGGCAAGCAGAGTGTGGTCCTGAAGACGACCACTCCATGCTCATCCATCCATGCAGTCGGGCCGATTGCTGGAGCCCTCGCCGTTGCCGTGGCCAGCAGGTATTACCATGTTGCGAAGAACCTGTTTGAATTCCCAACCTTTGAGGAGATGAAAGATGTCACGTCTTCCACACCCATGCTTGGATTCACCTTCTCTGTCACTCTCCTCTATGCCATCTTGCTTGTCATCAGCAAAGATTCCATTGTCAACAAGCTCCCATGGCTGCCAGCTGCCGCCAAGGCAATTCAGCCCACCTACAACTCGTTGCAAGCAACATTCAATGTATGGCATGCTGCTGCAGTTCTATTTTGTGCCTTGCACAGCGGGTACTCCTTTTGGGGCAACACGAATCCTGAATGGAACCCGACTATGGGCATGCTCTATTGGCTGTACTTTTTGAACAAGATTGTCGACTGCGCTGATACTGTCTTTATCAAGCTCAGTGACAAGAAGAAGAGTGTTTCCAAGTTGCACTGGATGCATCATATGGGACAGATCTGGCTTGCCTACTTTGTTCTCAACATCTGTCCCATGGGCGACTGTTGGGGACCTCAATTCATCAACAGCAGTATCCATGCTGCCATGTACTCTTGGTATCTCATGTCTGCATCCAAGATCCCTGCCCTTCCTCACTTTGCCAAAATGGTCAAACCTTGCCTAACAGCCATGCAAATGACTCAATTCCTGGTTCTCATGGTACACAACTCACAAGCAATTCGCCTTGGCACTGTTCCAATTGAATTGTCAGTGGGCAGTCTGGCCTGGATGGTGTTTCTGTTTGCCATGTTTGGCAACTTTTGGGTTCAAGCATACACTGTCGAGAACAAGAACAATGGGCCTTGGGAAAGTGGCAGCGAAATGATTACGTCGGGAAAGGTTTCTGCCAAGAAGTCTTGGAGTCTTCAGTTTTTGTGGAACGATGCCAAAGCCATGGATATCTTTTGCTTTCGCAGTGCTAAGGACTTGATGCAATGGAAGCAACTCTTTGAACGACGGGGACTCGTTGCCTTTGGAATGGGCTACGCCAAGAAAATGTGGGATGTTAGCGAGACCGAAAAAGAAAACTTGGACGATGCCTTGTACACAGTGTCGCGACGAATGTATGGCAATCTGCGAGCTTTGAAGAAGCGAATTCCGTACACCACAGGAATGAGCTGGTGGCTCCAATGTCGCAAACGCGGTGTCAAGCCCGCTCGTGAGGTCCGTGACCGTGCTGCATCGGATCACTACAACCTTTCCAGCCAGGTCTTGTGGGATGCCATGCTTGACCAAGAGACTAAAACCTACACTTGTGGCATGTTTGCTGGAACCGAACTGGACCTCGGCAAAGCCCAGCAAGCAAAAGTGGACTATTACATTGACGAGATTATGAAATTGAAATACAAAACTCCCGAGGAGCGCGCGGGATATTCCGTCTTGGATGTGGGGTCGGGATGGGGAAGTATCGTGAATCGACTGGCCACCAAGTACCCTGAGGTGTCCATCTCGGCGCTCACGCACTCTCCCGAACAAATTAAGGAATACAACCCCCGCGTCAATGCCATTTTGGCCGACATGGTGGACCATGACTATGGCGAAAACTTGTACGACTGCGTCATTATGATCGAGGTGGAGCACGTGGGACGCAACAACTACGGCCATCTCTTGAAGAAGATTCGCAAGAGTCTAAAGGAGACTGGAATCTACGTCATGCAAAGTCTCAACACGCCGCGCACTATGCCATTTTTCCCGGATGCCTTTATCGATACCTACATTTTCCCCGGTGGATATCTTCCCTCCGTAACGCTCTTGTCGGAAGCGGCAGAGACAGCTGGTCTGAAGCTGATCCATACGAACGAATGGGACAAGGTCCACTATGAGATTACCTTTGAGTTGTGGCGTCGACGATTCGACGCCAAGTATCCCGAGATTGCCAATGCCATCGGGGAAGAAGCTGCTCGAGCCTTTCGAATCTACTTGGCATTTACGCAATACACACTGGAAGCAGGTGGATTTGCTCCTCACACCATGATTTTCAACAGACGGGGACAGGGAGGAGTTTCTTCCTATTTCCCCCGTGGTGTCCCTGGAGTTCCTCCACCCGGAGTCCCAAAGGAAGTTTTGGCCAAATGGTTGTCATCCAAGCGACTCTGAAAGAGCAACTGAGCAAGCAGCTTGGCTTGGCATTACCTCTACATGTATGCATGTACGTAGAGTGATCAAATAAATAAAATATAGACATTTTGGTTTTGACAAAGCACAACCCTGAAGATTATAGTTTCGGGTTACTATGTGGTTCGGGTGGGCTACCGTATGTGTGGTAGGGATGGACGACTCGACTCCAGAGGTTGAGCGCAGGATTGTTGCAGGAGTGACCAATCGAAGGAGGCCTGGGAATGGAAGGAAGGAGGCTGGGGAATGGGGGAGAGGGCAACTACTACTGGTAGCCATACGAGTAGAGATCCAAAGCGCCACGATGGTGTTAATGCCGGGAACTCATTGTAGAAGCAGGAAGACTGAGGTTCGTTTCAAAAGCCCTTTCCACGATGAGGGTGGCTTTGGGTAACAGTCCGGTGGTCTCATCCTTCGTGACTCGATTCGATCCAATCTTTCTTGGTGACCGGTTACTGGTACCGGTATAGGGACCCAGCAGTGCGGGGAAGAAAAAAGTTCAAGAGTCCAGAAGTAGAATGGGCCCAATGAGTTTGCCATGGAGCGGCCATTCTTCTTCTTCTTCGGTTCAGGCTTCAGCAGCCAATCTGTCCTGTATGGTACCGGTAGTGTTGCTCCTATCATAGCTGTTCTTTGCACTGACTATAGAATAACGGGGTATCGAGGGCCATTGGCAATTGACTAGTCAGGATCTTCCGCCATTTCCAATATACCGGTAGATCATGACGGAGTCTACTGCTACAGAACAAGCTGCCATACTCCAGGGAGATCAACATAATCGCGGCCCAACGAGTATCGATGGCGTCTTGACAGATGCATCATCGTATTGGCCCGCAATCGTGATGAGAGGATCAATTCTCTTTGCGCTCGGTTTGGTGTTTGTAATTTTCCCCGAGACGACGGTCAATGTCATTAGCATTCTCTTTGGAGTGATGGTCCTTTTGGAAGCCGCGTCATCGGGGGTACAACTGTACGCCATTTCCCGGTACAGTGCCCCCAATCCTATGCGTGGCGCCATTATGATGTTTTACTTTATTACCATGATGGTCAATATCATTCTGGGAGTGTTGGCACTCGCCTTTCCCGATGAAACGGCTCAAATTCTACTCATCCTGGTGGCCGTTTGGTTTGTGGTGGTGGGAGTGTTGCAACTCTTCATGGTGTGCCTCTTACGGGCAAGTCGAGACCTGGCACAGAGTGGTGCTGCTCAATGCAGTATGCTGTTAGCGGGTGCACTGTACTTGACATTTGGAACCATGTTGCTCTCCGATTTGGACAAGGGCGTCTTGACGTTTGTTCGATTGATTGGCTTTGTCGTTATGATGTTTGCCATGCAAGTGATTTGTTTTGGGCTTTTCGTCAGAGCTCTGGGAGAGGCAGCTGCCGATGCAGAAAAAGAACAGGCCCAGACAGGAACGCATGGAGACTCATCAGCAGTCAAGAATACCGAGGAGAGTAACATTGTCGAGAGCAACATTGTTTAGCTATGATACATACAAAGAGAATACAATCTGCATTCAAATGTACAGTAAGGAGAATTAGACTTTTCACGCTGAACAATGGAATAATGGAACCACATCAGGAACTTGGATGCTGGCTTGACAGTACGGTAGTCTTTTGCCCCTCTGGACAACTCAACACATCTTGCTGTCCAGAAAGTGTGTAGCTACGGTAGTCTGTTGGGGACAAAAAGACGAAGGATGGGGACAACTAGAGACGAAGAATGGAACCAAAGCTTACATGTACAAGCGTTTTCTTTCCAAGTTGTTGGGTATGAGCAACCGAATAGTCGAGAGTCCTGATGGGGATTCAGCTCTGGCCCCATTGTTGCCGGTAGGAGCCTGGAATAGAATTGCTGTAGTGGTGGTCGAGAGGCAACTTGCTTAGTTTTCACGTATTAAAGCAGCTCTGCTAGCTTCCACTTCATCACAAGACATCATACATGTACATGTACGACTGTACATGTAACAATACTTCGCCAGTGTTCTCAAATGCTTAAGGAGGTACCACCCGCTTTTACTCCCGAGTTTGTTTCGATAGCTAAAATAGAAATCAATGCTAAACCATACTTCATGGCCACGTAGTCAATCTCATGCGATTGTAGTCAGTTAGCTGGCAGATGGAATCTTCCTTTTTGGAATTCTTCTTTATTTTAGCTGGCAACTGGCGACCATGGCCAATTCTGTGGCAACAAAAGTAACAACGGCAAGTTATGAATGTTGCCTCAGAAGAGGAAGGAGCTGAAACTCTACAGACAACCCACAGATTGTAACTCCGGCAGTGGTAGGCGGAGAAGATGCAACTCCGGTATTGAGGCAAAGTCGGCGTCAGAGAGGAGTTACACCAAATTTCTCAAGTTCGACAGTCACCGGAACAAAGGCTACAAACCTTGTCGAGAGAGAGATATACAAGGTGTCATCCGGAACAACAAAGGACATTGCCTCCAAAAAGCCTCACTGGGAGCAGGACAAACTGAATATGGGAGCACCAAAAAGGAAAGAACAGCCACAGCCCACACCATCTCCGATTGCCTGTGACAATGGACTTATTGCTGAATCACCTCTTGTCCAAGAAGATGCATCAGCCATCAGGAAGAAGCCTCCGACGCCAAGAAGACTGATCCTAGAACACAAAGGATTGTCTGACTTAGTCAATGGTCATACCAGATGTTACACATGCCGACAACCTTCTGTTCAACTTACATTCAACACCACCTGTGTGACATCTACTGGGCAGTTGACTTGTGCCAATGAGGAATGCAAGTCTTTTGGTCAGACCAATTGTTCCGAAGTGACCAAAACATCTATTCCGAAGAAGTCAGCTCATGTCACCAACCTTGACTATGGATTGAATGTACAATTTGTGTTAGCGTTTGTTTGGTCCGGTGATGGTGGCATGGAGGCACAGCGAACTCTTGCCATGTTGAACTTACCAAATTACACCACCATGTCCAAGAAGTCATTCTCTGGCATTGAACTTTCCTTGGCTCCACATATCAATGCAGTTTGTCATAAGGCCATCGTGGACAATCTTGTGGAAGAAGTGAGAAGAAGTGTCAACGATGGCGACTTCAACTTTGTTCAATGGGAAGCTGCTGTCAGGAATGGTGAGCGCCCACTGCACAAAGCAACTGTAAATGGTGGAATGGACATGGGATGGAATCAGAAAGGTTCCGGTCGGGCTTACAATTCGCCTTCCGGTCATGCCAGTATTATGGGAGCACTTACCGGAAAGCCTCTTGTCATCTGCCAAAGATCAAAGTTCTGTCGGAAATGTCAATACCATCTCAGCCGTGGACTGGAAGTTCCCGAACATGAATGCATGGTCAACTATGAAGGTAGCTCCGGTGGAATGGAACCAGCTTCATTGTTGATCATGGTGGAGGAGCTGTATGACTTGTACCAATGTACAAATGGATAGGTCTGCACTGAGATGACTCCACGATAAGGCTCACTCAAATGGAGCAACAATATTGATGTAAAACATCATGAAATCTCGACAAAACCAGTTGGATAACCAAAAATTGGCAAACCGAAGTACAGATCGGAAGGATATCTCCGTTATCCAATTCCACAGCCATTGTTTGTTGCCGATCCGGCTCATCGGAAGAAAACACTGCGAAATCATCTGTACACGATGAAGGGAAAAGGAGTTAAAGCAAGTTTCGATTTGACAACAGGAGACATCCTCAGATTTACCACGTACTATGTCTACTTCCTGAAGAAGCTTCCCGACTTGCCCTGAGAACAATGGGCAGATGCAGTAAAGGCCGTTCTGGAACACACTTTCGACAACCACGAATTCTGTGGCGACTTCTGTTTGCGCAAGGACATGACAGAGGAGGAAAAGGATGAGTGTGGAAAAGTGTACAGAAGCAAGACAAAAGACAACATGCGTTGTAGATTCTTTCTGAGGGGTCGAGAGAACCTTTTGAACAATTCACCACGCCATGGAGAGACTGGATGAATCGAACCACAAAATGACCACCAATGCGAACGAGTCACTCAACAACACTATTGCATGGTTGGCACCAAAGAACAAAGTCTATGCCGGCTCTTTGTCACTCCAAAATCGGGTTTGCATTGCTGTCGGAATCACATTGCTTGGAGTGGAAGAGTTCTTTCGTAGGTTGTTTGACACATCGGCCTCGAGATGGAAGAGGGAACTGCGTATTTCCTAGCACAACAAGAGGTGTATCGAAAGAAAAGAATCAGTAAGCGAAGAACAATGGAATACAAGAAGAAACGCAACCGGGAAACTTACGAGAAGCTCAGAGACTGCCAACAAAAGCTTGAACAGGACCGCAAGGATGGCCGGTTGTATCCTTCAGGAATCGCCATTGCGAAGACAAAGAAAGGCAAAGAAGACAAGAGAAAAGTATCTTGAAGAACTGGATAGTGAAAAGATATGTCATTCAGTTGTGGTGCAATCGGTCACATCGCGATCTAGTTTCCGTGCATGCGTCAATCATGGCAAACCGAAGGTTTTACATGTGCGTGTCAATACTCAGAATGATGTGATTGGCGATGCAAACGCGCAACAGACTGCATAATACACGGCTCTTAGCCTTACTTCGCGACTCGATCCTAGATAGGGTTTTGAGTTCGACTCATGACTGAGTCTTTCTCTGAATATCATTGAGACAGGGTTCTCATGACCGCTAGTCATACTAGTCGATAATGAAACATCGCGCTAGATATTTAGCTGGTGTGGAGATATTCCACGCTACTAGTAAAGGCTAGACGAATCTTCCACGCGTTCCGTTTTTGGATCGTTGGGTGAGTTTAGGAATTGCTACCGCAACTATCTATCACACTCTTACAGTCTCCCGGGGAGTTCAGATCTGCGATCCTTTGATGTGTGATTCTCTCTCGTTTGATTAGTTTTCATAGCTTCTAAATCCTCTTCATAACTTTCATTCTCTCAAACTCAATACACTCGAAAGATCTTTACACTAGCTTTTAGCGTAGTGCATTTTTGTTAACAAACACACTAGCTTTCAGGCTACCCTACAACTATTTCCTCACACATGTAAGATTTGCCAAAGACATCCACCAGCTTCGAGCCAAGCTGCGTGACAAACAATCCTTCCTCCTTCTCGACCTCGATGATGTGAATGCCGAAATCGACGATTCTCGCTCTACCACCTACAAACTTCGCACTATTCAGCAGATGCTAACAGCACAAAGTACACCTTCAAGGTCCAAATCATCAATGGATCTGAGACTCCACGTCAGACCATCAAGTGGGGTGGACGTATGGAGAAAGTCTTCGTCGGGCTCGCCATTGCTACGCCTGACGACAAAAACAACCTCCTCAGGGAGATGACTTCTAGCTCTGCCAAGAGCAGCTACTAATCTAGCTGTGCATGCCATCGTGAAATACGTTGGAATGCCTTGCGCCATATTGCAGTCAACACGATTACTCCACGCGACGTACGTGACGGATCTTCTCTTCTTTTT
>CAICTM010001598.1:0-26133 GCA_903772945.1 Seminavis robusta
AGCGTTTGTGAGTGCGCTCGCTTGCAGGACGAGATGCAGTTCCTTTCAGGGCCCAGGCTAGACAGACATCTTGACCGCCGTGCTGAGGGATGGTGATGTCATGTCCGCGGTCATCTCCCCAATGGACGATGACCTGCGGACTGGAATCGTTTGAGAAGGTCGTTGTCCCGTGAGCGTTGGTGACACCGTGGCTCCGGCCTTCTGTTGATGATTTCCGGCAGGTTTGTCAATAGTCAGGGGGGAGGGCGAGAGGTTTGATGAGGGAGTACCAGTAAGGCGGGAGAGTGGCTAGACTGAGGCCCGATGAGATTGACGTGTCCCAAAGTGTCGTGAAGTTTGGAGCACAGCCGTACGGTCGGTTACAGCCAACTTGACCCAGCAAAGTAGTCCTGTTGTATGTCATAGAGGAGCGGCCAATGATGTCCATACCTAGACTGGGTTTGTCGGCGTAGTTTCGGGCAATGGTGTATAGGCTGGGACCAAGTCTTCGGACTACGCTTCGGACGTTCACGGAGATCGCGTGCTAACACCATGAAAGACATCCACTAGGATTGAGAGCCGTAGAGTTTTTCTTCGCGGTACGAGGATCTACTGGAAACTTCAGTCCGTCGTGGAGAGAGTGTCTGCGTCCTGCAGAGTGATGGAGTGTCCTCGCCGACGAGGGTTGCCTTGGAGGCTAAGTCCATCCAGCCTTGGACTCTTCGTGTCCTTGACATATGACAGAGAAAGGAGAGAGACCAACCCCGAGGACCTGTCCAGAGGAAGAAATCCCGTACTTTCGAAAGACCTTGTCGAGGATGTGACCAGTGGCCAAGGGTTGTTTCTTGTTCGATGCCAAGCGGGGAAGCACCGGTGCGTATGTCAAGATGACATTGAAGGGTGCTGTAGTCGCTACCTTTCGAGCAATCGCCAGGAGACGATGGATCTCAGGTAGGTCGTCGTCAGAGGCCACGTGCAGAGGTTGTGGATGCGAGTGCCAGATTTACTCCGTATTTGGACGTGAAGGTTTTGTCCTCGAGTGCGCTCGACGTTCAGTTGTTCACGGTTGACTTGTTGAGTGTGTCTTGGATACCGGCCACTCCCGCGTTGAAAGTGTCGTTTGTTAGTCCAGGTCCGGTGGCGCCTAGGGCAGTGAGCAACGGACGATTGACTGAGTTTGGGCATCGTTGGAGAGCCATGACGTTGGCAGGGAGACCAGAGTATTCCCCGGTGATGCGTAGGAGGGGAGCCGCCAGCATCGCTGGTGCAAACAGCGCGAAACATTGGACGAGAGGGAGATGGCATTTTGACGGGCGACTTCAGCATGAGTGTCTCGGGAGCAAGGATGAGGTTTCGGAACTGGACGATGGAGTAGCGACCGGTGGGTACTTGAGTAAGGGCAGCGAGGTCAGGTAGTGAGGAAGGGGCATGACGCGACGGATGGTAGGTGTCAACGTCCGCTTCGCCCGGTCCATGGGGACCGGAGTGAAGGGTAGGAGGGTCGTTCTCCTAACATGTCGGGACCATCCAATAGGGCCAGTGTCTTGCAGCGTGTCTCGGCGACACGTTGGAAACTGTTGTTTGGAAGTATCACGGGGCGACACTGTGAAGGTCGTTTCCGGTGAGCACAACAGCGAGGTTGTCGTAAGGAGAGGCGCGTTCGAAGTCAGCGGGGTATGTGAACAAAGAATGCCCGACATGGATGTAGTCTTCATCACCGGTGAGACGAAAGCGACGAGAAGAGGAGACCGGTGAGAGCAGAGCACAAGGTGAGTTTGAGTGACGTTACTGTTCGTGTCAACGTTACCACCGACACGGGTCAGAAGAGCGGCATAGTCAAACTCGGGTGCGTCCCAGTGATTTCCGCGGTCACGAGAGTAGAGAATAAAGCGGCGGCCATGGTCGAGGATTTCGAAGAGATTGAGACCTGATGCCAGCGCAAGAGGTTAATCTATTCTAGTTCTTGCTAGCAGCTCGGCTGAAGGAAGAATTGTGATAGAGAAGGAGACAACCTTCTTGCAATTGACTGTGCAATGGCTGAAAGAGAAGTTGGACCGGTCTTGATGTTGTGTTCATTCAAGGTTGCTATCTGTGAGCGGTCTTCGAGGGTGCTATTGCCTTAGACGGTCTTGCGAAGAGGCAGACATAGCGACATGTATGTGGGGTATCCATTTCAGGAACGCAGGTGATGACCTGAGAGATGTAGAGATGTACTTGATGGTAGGGCGAGTGTGGGAATCGATTTCGTGTTTTGGTGAGATGGTACAGTTTGGCAACTGTGAGTCGAGTCATTCGTCGAAGAACCCATGAGGGTTCAGGTTTCCACGCCAGGCAGCGTGGACAGATAGGGATCAGGATCGTTGTCCTCTTTTGCGTGCGGCTGCTCGACAAGAAACGGGAAAGCGCCGGCGACCTTCAGCACCAACGACGGCCGTGGATACAGGTATGTAGTTGGGGTAAATTAGAGCTGATTAATAAGTCAGCGGGAGCTGCGATACCAGTTACATCGGCGACAGTGGCAACAGTACCGAATACACTCAGGTTCGGCTTTGCTCGCTACACTCCGGTACAAGTACCTCATATTGGATCCTTATGACGAATACATGCACAACCGAAGATTGTCAATCCTATTGATCTATAAGAAGTCTATCTAATGAAAGGAGTGGTCTATTGGTCGGTAATCGATGATCTATTATCTTACGAGTTATCTATCTATCTTTATCGTACGAAAAAAGCAAGTTGTTCGCCCGAGGACTTGCGCATACAGGAAAGTGGGTACCGACACAGGAATCACCACCATAACACTAGGAAATAACACTGGAGGGATGAATCCAGTAGTAGGATCCACTCTCCTCTGTGCGTTTCGAGTTGTCGTGTAGCCTCCTCCTCTTGTTGCCTTTTCAATGACTCGAGGACGATTTCCTCCGTTTATGCTGTTGGTAGGGCTGGAGTTAACAGAGCCTCCTCGGTAGCGGTAGCCTCTCCTCTTGTTATCCGGAGTGATCGATCGTCGACAATGGTAGTTCATCGGCCGTCAGCAGTGCAGCAGAGAAAACAACAAATATATATGAGTTTTGTTTTCTGTGCTCAACTGCAGACGACCGGAGACTTACCATTGTTTTTCAAATTGCACTAACTTGGCCGTCATGGGCCGAGAACTGACTGCTATCCCAAGGTCCATAGGATTGAATGAGGGATGGTTTTCGACTCTGCACCAGAGAAGGACGGCTTGAGTGAGGCTTGGATAATAGAGGTGCGATCGATCGATTCGATTCGAATAATTAAAACAACTCACCTGTTGACGGCCGAGCTTGGAATTCTCTCCTAAATACCATAGAAATCCAATGAGGGAGAGAAGTCAGTGCTGCTCATTGCGATCGATCGATCGATCGATCGGCCGATTGGATAAAGAACTCCTCCTACCGGTATATACCACTCTTGTCGGCCAAGCTTGGATTTCTTTCCTGTTTACCATACGGATTCAATGAGGGAGAGAAGTCAGTGCTGCACCTTCAACAATGGATTTGGCTGGACATGTACCGGTACCGGTACGTGCGCATGCGATTGAATATGTTTAACCTTAACCTTAGAACCTTCAACGGTTCTTTTTATCCACGAATCGATCTAAATGTATGTGTACAGACCTGAAAAAACGTTAAGTACAGGTTTGGTACTTACGGATACACATGACCGTTGATTCTGCAACTGAAGTGCGGGTACACTAATTTACACAGTAAACGCGAGCCAATCGATTTCAGAGTGCAACTGAGGGGGTAACCAAAAGGTGCGTCGTCTCATGGAGACGAAATAGGAAATAGGATATAGGAAATAGGAAATAGGAAATAGGAAATAGGAAATAGCATTAAAGGGGTTGAGAACTCAGGCAGTTTACCTGCCGAGGTAAAAAATGATAATCATTGCAACATGTATTGGAGGCATGCAAGAAACGATCAGATGATGCATTTGACAAGCGCTGCAACCAGCTAATCGCATTCAAGAAGGGAAACGGATATGGCCATTGCCGCGTTCCACAGAGATACAACAAGATTCCTGGTTTGGGAGATTGGATTAAGAGGATGCGTCTTGCCTACCGCAGAGGAACATTGAGTGACACAAGAGTCCAGCGCCTTGAAAAGATTGGTATGGGATGGCAAGTTAGGGAGAGCAAACGAAAGGATTCAGACGGGGTTGCTCAAGGCCATGACGTTTCTGAGTGACCTGCTGGGAATGTGCAGTTGGCAATACTAATAAGGATGTTTTCCTATGCTCATGCTGCAATGCAGCGAGGTACTGAAGGGCGGAATGTCCAAGGAAGAGCTGGAAAGAAGGAAATAACACCAGGTGCAAATTGTTGAAGAAGCAATTATATAAAGTACTGCAAATTGAATGAAAAGACCTTTGCAAAGCCTTGCATGCAGGATCCATATCATCTTCAGCAACGATTACACCGGTATTCCTGAGCCACTAAATAAGCGTAACTTCAAAATTCAAAGCTACTTATTTAATGATTCCTGCAGCACATTCCTTGCATATTTCGATCGAAATATCCCTTGAATGATCATGTGGCGCCAGTTGCAGAGATCGCCGTTTGGCTTCTTGTGTCCGTCTATCTGTCCACTTTTTGTAACAGCCCTTCAGTAGAGTTCATACTGTAGATTGAATACAAGCTAGCAAGCATACTTGATTCGCTCCATGCCATCACTGGGCAGCGCGTACCAGGATTGTTTCCAGATGCAACAAATGTGACAAACTCGTTCCAAATACAGGTTCATATCTTCTGTAGTCGATGGTAACGATGCATCGTCCAATCCTCCCGCGGCCGGCCACGTACAATCTGGCTGTTCGTCGTAGACAATGGTCAAGCAGCTTCCACACGTGGTACAAAAATGCCGTTTCCCATGCTCCGTGGTTCGTTTTAGTATCGGCCCTTCATTTGTTGTTGTGTTCCAGACGATATCTTCGTTCATGACGGGGATCCAACTTTGATAGGCCGAGCCACACAGCTGCCGACAGAGTTTGCAGTAGCAATGTTGCATTTCATAGGGGACATGATGAATTTGGTACTGGCACTTGCCACAAGAACAACTTCCCGTCGATGTCGTTAATAGTGGGGGCATTTGGTTGCCTCGTCTTTTCCTTGGTTTGGCGTTTGTCCAGGTAGCTTCCGAGGATGGTTGCCAAACGGTGCGTTCGTGACTCCATGCTTTTTGGTATGCCTTGGGGATGGTCTTGTCGACCAGTCCGCCCATGTTGACGAGCATGGTTGCAGGACTATTGTCTGATTCTGCAGATTGTGGTTTGGTGGCTACTTTGGTGTAGCAGTGCCGACAAAAGAGACGTTCGACAGGGCCCACTTCGTGACAGGTTTCCGTATAACTTTGCAAGTCTTCCACGTTTCCCAACTGAACAGATTCGGCCGGTACCTTTAGGTAGCTGCCGAAGGCTGCCACATGAAACTTGCGACAGGCAGGGCAATGGCAATCCACTGCCGTGACGGAACCATCCTCTTGCTGAGAGGGTATCTGGACTCGTACAGACACTTTGCCACACGCACAGTTGGAGACGACCGTGGCTGGTTCGTCGTCTTGAGACTTGGAGGTCTTCATGCTGTTGGGTGATTTGGAGGAAGAGCCAGAGGTTGCCCCTACCAAAACAAAGGAATACGTAGAAGAAGTCTTGCTCCAAGCGATCAATCCCAGAAAAAGCCAACAGGAGCGAAGACAGCTGGAATAATGAGGCATGGAATCGTGGGGAACGGTACCGTGGCACACGACGGACCAACTGAATGGCTGGATCGTGAGTTGCTTACAAGTTGATACTAAGGAGCGCAGTCGAGTCTTGAAGCTCTCCTTTTCCCTTCCTTTTGGAGCAACCTCCAATTACTCCTTCGGCTCAACCAAACAGCGACAACAGCAAGTTCGTGTGGGAGGGTTGTGTCGTTGTGTCGTTGGCCGTTGGAAGGATATGGTTCGTGACTCCAATTGGCATCATAATTCGTCATTCATAAGGCTAAGGCTCAAATCAATGGGTATCTTTTCAAAGATCTTCCCGATGACCTTCCTCACATTTTGCATCCAAACAACCTGTCTTTGGTTTTGAGATAACTCCATGCCCCAAGGCAGTAAGTCCACCCCAGGGAAGCCAAAAAAGTTTGGTGACTATTTGCTCTTGAGGTGGACGCATCGATTCGACTCACTGCTGCTAATTCTACCAAGGGAACGAAAGCACGCAACTCATCGATCAAGGCAAGCCATTGAAGGATTGATGGATCATTGCTCGTAGAAATCGGAACAACGAGACGATGACAAGAACCATGGATGAATCTGCCAGTCCTTCCAGTCGACAAAGTCGGTACTTGGCCATCTTGGCACCACTGGTGGGAGCCTTGGTAGTCTTGGCCATGGCTACCGTGTCGATGGACCGCCCTGACCAAGTCTCGGAATGGACAGTCGGTACCTTTCTACCAGAGTTCATGCATCGCCGATTGCATCATCCACACGGTGAAATTGCCAAGTATTTTGCCTGCACTCGCGTGTTGGCATCCAGCGATCACGACTACGACAATGCCTTGAATTTGGAAGAGTACAAGTCATTCATGAACACCTACGCCGACGAGCATTGGTCGCAACAAGTGGGAGAGGATCTTCCCACCGAGCTCAAGGAAATCTTTAATAAGTATGCCAAGGCGACGGAAGGAAAGAGTACGGACATTATTGATATCTACGGATCGCGGAATGGAGAGCGAGACGGAATCTCTGCCCATCAAGAAGATCTCTTGGAAGGACTCTGCAATGCGACCGATGTCACCTTGGGAGAGATGTTCAAATCAGAGCACGAGACTTTGGGAGTTACCGTCACGGATGTATCGGAGGTTCGCGAGGTAGGAGGTGTGAGTATGATCGATCGTTTTACAAGATGAGATACGAAACGTTGAAGGATTCTCTCACGCGGAAGCTTTGTATTGACTCTTTGTCTCTCTCACTGGCGTGCTGGCTCTAATAAACAACTTTCAGGGAACTGCCAAGGGAGGTGTGCAAAGACTCGCCGTCAATGCGTCGTTCACCATGACTCTGCCGGAGGGTATGTCGCTTCAAGACTTGTTGGACAGTCTTGAAAGCGGAGAGGATCCGGGTCATCTGCGACATGCCTTCAAGTCCTTTGTCACGGGCGTGGTCGGCCACATTGGTGGTACCATTGAAGAAGGTGGAGGAGATAGCGACGGAAACTCCACTGTGGATGACGCCACTCTCGACTTCGATGACAATACCACTCGTCGTGAACTGGAGAGGTTCGGTGCCGGTGGAATCCGAGGTGGGCTCCTCATTGCCTTTGATGCAACCGAAGAGGACAATCCAGCTCGGTTCCGCCGCCTTAACATCGGCTTTGACCCCAACAGTGCCGAGATATACAACTACGTGGAATCACTTTGCCCTGGACAGAATGCTTCGTCCCTCGTGGATAGCATCAAGGGCACCCTTGGTGGAATCTTTGGTGGAAATGGTACCAACAGCACAGATCTCGAAGACGTGGTAGAAAAGTCATGTGTCACAGCCATGGGCAAGTACAAGATTGACGTCGACGAGGCTGAAGAACGAAGCGAAGGTGGCTTGACTGCCATTTACCAAAAGGCTTCGGATGCCACCAAAGAGGCCATTGACAGTGGTGCTCTGGAAACAGAGTTGGAGAAGGAACCCGATGGCGACTTGTTCCATGTGGAGGGACATGGTGTGGTGGAAGACGATTCATTTGATCCTTTCGTGGAGGTAACACTCCAAGAAGAAGAGCACGAAAAGTCCATGCGCACGGTGGACATCATTTTGATATCGGTCGGATCAGCAATCATCTTGTGCCTTTGCTGTGTTTTATGTTTTGTTGAGTTGGAGCGAAAGACGAGGCCCCGCGCAGCCCGCGGGTAACGTTCGTGCTGCCCTTGAAGGACCCAGAATTGTTCGAGTTTGATTGATTCGCTCATGACTACAGAAGAAGCGGCGCTTGTAACAAGCATCTTTAAAATTTACATAAATACCGAGTATTCCATTGATTTAGTGTTCGAAGTGGCTTCTGGTGGGAGTAGCGGTTTGGTGCAAGGTGCAAGGTGCAAGGTACAAGTTGTGGTCATTGCGGCATGGCACCAGTTCCTGTGGCCTCGCGAAGCTTCGTCGAAATGCGCTCTATAGCTAGCAGCGCAATGTCCGCCAACTGGACATTGGGGGGGGGGGGCGCCTCAGTGTAGGAGAAAGGTTCATCCTTCGTGATGAACCAACTCCCGGGGTCTCTCATCATGATCTGGTTCTACTTTGAAGCCAACAAGCAGCTGACCCGCACGACGGTCTCGACAGGCAACAGTGCAGTGTTGATTCTGCTGTGAACTGGAGGCCCTTGAATCTCAATCCAGGCAGACGATCTCAAGCAAGCAGCTGAAGATCTGGACTCATTAGTTTTGGAGGAGGACCCTGGCCTTGAGGAAGATGCAACTTTTCCAAGGCAACTCCTCCAGACCAACACTACAGTACAGTTTTTTGTGCCCGTGGCTGGAGCTGGAGCTTCAAGGTATCGGTGGAAGTTGGCTGTGTATTCGGTTGCCCACCCGCTGCGGTGGAAGAGTGTGTTCGTTTATGTTTGGTTATCATTTGAACGTGCGTGCGCTAGCCGATTAGCTACATAGCTAGCAGCACGGCTACTGTTAAAGAGGGCGCACAAGGCGCGTAGTGGGTAGTAACTTTGGCTGGTGGCTCGGGTAGCAGGATTTGCTTGCAACCAACACATTACGGCACGACTGTACCTTTGGGGATCGTCATTGGAAGCAATTCACGAGGGCGGGAATGTTCTTTCCATCCTACCAGGTACCGTGCCGTATTAGTTAGAAGCTGCTTACTAGCTTATTAGGATGATAGCAAGATCTTGGGAATCCCGAAGAAGTGCGGGCTGTAAAGAAAACTAGATTGTAGCCCCAACGGCGAGTCACCGACTGGTGCTCCCACCCACTCTCATGATGACCGCTCGCCAACTGGCGCCTCATCTCCTTTGGCCGTGATGCGTTCACCACCTGGTGTTTCTGCTAGCCACACTGCCATGATGAGTTCACCGCCTGGTGTTTCTCTAGCCACCCTTGCTATGATGAGTCGTTCACCAACTGGTGCTTCTCTAGCCCCGCCAACTGGCATCTTGAGCGACACCAACTGGTGCTTCGACTCCCCTCTTGAGCGACACCAACTGGTGCTTCACTCCCCTCTTGAGCGACATCGACTGGTGCTTCGCTCCCCTCCTCGGCCAACTGGCCCTGGAGTGTATCCTCTCCTCCTGGCGTTGTTGCCATGCAACTGGTGCTTCGTCTCTCCTCCTCTGGAGTTCACCACCTGGTGCTCCCACCATTGCACCAACTGGTGAACCGCTGTCTAAGTCTTTGGTTACCCCCTTTAAGTTTTCGCTCCGACCCTTAAGTCTTTCAACCAACCAATGATTGAGGCTGTCAATTCCCTTTGGTGTGGCCCTGTTGCCTCCGTCTTTGAACGGTGGTGGTGGTGGCCCTTAGTGCCGCTGATTGATTGCCATGGTCGCCCTTTGCGCCTGGCTCCTCCTCCAAGAGTGTAAACTGGCTACTTTTTGTCAATCCGGTGGCCTAACTTTTACATTTCAGTCTTCATTCCCTCGTACTGTATGTTTGCTCGCACCTTTTTGCGCGCCTCTTTCTTTCGTGGGTTTACACCTAGAGTAAAGGTGGTTTACAGTCCCGCTGTATACCACTCTGGGTGTCCGCTAACTCAGTTGACATGGGGCTTTCGGCATCGTGTCTGCGACACGCTGTTCGTCAGCACATGGGCTCTTCTCAGTTCAATGTTGGGTTCCAACGGTTTTGGATTGGTGCACTGGTGCACTGGATATCACCGTTGTCCCCCAAGGCTAGCACTATCGTTTCGACACTACATACTCTAGGTGTATTTGGTCGTACCAAAATAGTCCTAGTGAACTGCCCATGCCAACCAGATTGCGGACAGCTGAGGCGGTCGCTGGGAGTCGAGGAAGACTCCTATAGCCATGACTCTAAGCGGAGCAATGTGGTAGCACACATGCTCCAATTAGACTGGCTGCCACTGCAGATAGTGCTAGGAGCCACTCATTGCTCTGAGCAGCCACCAAAGGAAGAGGACCATGTCGTCCTTTTTTTTAGGGGCTTCTCAGTTCAATGTTGGGTTCCAACGGTTTTGGATTGGTGCACTGGTGCACTGGATATCACCGTTGTCCCCCAAGGCTAGCACTATCGTTTCGACACTACATACTCTAGGTGTATTTGGTCGTACCTAAATAGTCCTAGTGAACTGCCCATGCCAACCAGATTGCGGACAGCTGAGGCGGTGGCTGGGAGTCGAGGAAGACTCGGTCCTCGGTACCGGTGGTACATGTACGGTGTCGAAGATGGCTACGGTACTAGTAATGGTGAAGAGAGCCGCATCTTTTTTGCGGGGCTGCGTACTGCGTACCAGTAGGTTTTGCGGAAGTAATGCTGGAGCATATTGAGAATGGCATTTCACTAAGTAAGACTGCCCTTCTATGGAGAATGCGCCGTAAGCCTTTGAAGGTTGCGAACAGAAGTTTAAGGTAAGGTACTTAATGTTCCACAGTTCTGAAATGGCATTCTATTCATAGTCTTGTTTCATTAAATATCAAAGATTGACTAAATGACAACAATACTTTAACTGACAATTCCAGTGAAATCCAGCGAAGGATTTTCGCCAATCACAAAAGAGAACAAGCAAGTGGTTGAGACGACTGGACATTGCATGCAGAGCAGCAGGCCTAAAAAATTTCATCAACTCGAACGCAGCATCCATCCAGTCTACCAATCAACTCAATAGCACTCTTACGCTGGTTTTGACTGCAGAAGCCGTGTGTGGTTGAGTCCATTATTAGCGGGTGCTGGAACCAGCACCAAGCTTGTTTCCTTCCAAGCAAGTTTGATCAGGTCAAACTTGTGGTTGTTGGTGTGTTACCTTGTGTCCAAAAGATTGCCCCTTCACTTATTGACAACCAAAGAACCCGCTCACCATGATGGCTGTAGTATCACCTCACGACAACCTGGCGCTGTCTCCACTGATAGATCCCATCAGCAGCACTGCCGAACGACGTCGCCCCGTTCCCTTTGCTCTTCCAAAGAAACTGGGCAGCGACCGGTTGTTGTTGGTCTCCCAAGCACTCCACGAAACTCCAACGTACAAATCCATCAGTCCCGAACTCCAGAAACAACGCAAATCGCTCCGCCCACTCGATTGGAGCAGTCATAGTCAAGCAAAACGCGTTCACTTTCGCGCTGTCGATCAAATCCACGAGTACGAAAAAGACTACACAGTGTCAGATTACCCCGATCTGTGGTTCTCCGACACCGAATTTGCCGCCATTTTCGATCGCGACGATGACGATTACACCGTCTGCTACGCCGCCATGGATCATACCAAGCAAATCCTTCAATTGTGGGGCATGTGTTCGCGGGCCGCCAGTCAACGATGGACGTGTATGAATACCAGTAGCAACCAGATCTCCATTGAGGCGGATGAGGATGATGAATTGCCACACGGCACGGTCAGTGCCGTCGACACGCTGTTCCAACAAGCGCCGCATCCGCACGCGAGAGGATTGGAACATCGCATCATTACGGGAATTCGCAATCATCGTCAAAAAGCCGTACAGAGTTTTTTACAGCATGCGGCAGCCTGCAAGGATGCTGATGATAATCAAGACGAAAAGACAATTATTTGTCCGCGCTATCTCAAATTTTCACAAACGGCGGGACAGTTTGCCCGGGCTTTGGCAGAAGGGGATGCCCGTGTGGCGCACACAATTCAACAAGAAGAAGAAGAGGGAAATGAGGAATGAAATTCTACTATGCTAGCTACATACCAGCGAGCTATCACAAGTACACATGTACTACATAACTGCACATAAATTTTGCATTTTTCCAATGGCATACAAGTATAGTAGGAACCGGTCTGTAGCTAGTAGACTTGTAGCAAATATGTGTGACTAGCATATATTCTAGCGGGAGGGAGTTGGGCTGGAGTGGATCCAAACTAATGCAGGAAAAGTTTCCACCCCCCACCGGTTTCTGTGGATGTCATGCTTGCCTCCAAGCTAAAGTTTTTTTCCAATCCCTTGGTGCCGTCAACACCGGCAACACTCAATATCCCCATTCCCAAATGATGTTCTATGTCAAGACATGCCCTCTCAATTGTCCCAGTTAAAGCCACTCATCTTTGTCTTTGTGAATCCCACAAACCCAAAGCCTTTGGCCCCATGTTGGTCCCCAGTTTGTTGCCCCCGATCCCCCGGACCGTAGTCCTGAATTTTGCCTCTTCTTTTCCAAAACCTGCCCTCCGCAGCTTCTGTGGATAACTACCCCATGGCATACTAGCTAGCTAGACGAACTCTCGCTAGCTACGGTAGCTAGCTAGCTAGCTAGCTAGCTAGCAGCTGGCTAGCTAGAGACCCCCCATTTTGTGCTTCGGAGTTCTGAATCGAATCGTTTCGGACTTTCCGAAGCGAAGCACGACACGATTGGCCGAAATTCTGCAAATGACAAGACTGTACTCAAACCGACCCGAGCATTTGGCGACAGTGGCAACCTTCCTTGCTTGCCCATTCAACCAAACTCAACTTGTGCGGTATCACATTCAACAAAACACACACAGACAGACAGCCACACCATGTCCAGCGCAACTCAAACTACTACAGCCGACAAGAGCGCCTTTGATTTGCGCCAAGAAGAATACTTGGCGGCGCGACGAGCCGGTGCCGAAGCGATCGAAGTTGGAAGGGAAACCTTGGAGACAGTGTCGCGACAGGGCGAACAATTGCACCATGCCGAACAAATGGCGGATGAAACGGGCTACAAGCTCGACAAGGCCGGTCGAATTTTGCGGGGAATGACGTGGAGTGGATGGGTCGCCAATATATTTTCCACAGACGTCAAGCGACAACAAGACGGTACTGCACAACAGCAACAAGGCAATGACACGTTGGTGCCGTCGGTCTACGAGGACGCTCCTCCCGTGTGTCGGGATGCTGCACAAGCCGTGCAGAATTATAATGCCAATTTAAAAGTCTTGACGACGTGTGAAACGGACGAACAACTGGAGACATGTCATTTGATTTGTGAAAATATGTATCGTGTGGCCTTGACCGAAATCAACAAATTACTCAGTACTACTACTACTAGTGAGGCCATGGATATGGATGAGACGTCTCGGGTGTTTGTCCAAAAATTACAAAAAGACTTGACCAATCTACGATCGCGCCAACAAATCAAAAAGCGATACTACGAACGACAAAAAAAGGAAGCTCAAGCTTACGCGCAATCCCGAGAAACACTCCAGCTCGGCGACACTACTGCTGAACAGAACAACAACAACAAACCACGAAATGACGTGACGAAAGAATTGGTCGTTGCCACGGACGATCCACAAGCACAAAAATTGTTGGACTTGCAGAATCAACATCTCGCCGGTATAAGCCAACATTTGGATGAATTGGGCAATCTCGCCCTCAATTTGGGAGAAGCCACGGAAAAACAAGCCGCCATGGTGGAAATACTCGACACCAAATCCGACACCATTCTCGACAAATCACGCATGGTCACACGACGAGCCGATCGGATGATTCAACAAAAGGTAAGCAAGAAAAAAGTACCGTAGATAGATAGAAACAACAGAGCAAACAAGGGAATACCCTGTTTTCTTACCATTTCCGTTTCTTTCTTGCACAGGCATGGACTCCCGCCAAACCAACCTTTCAGAGTACCATCACCATTCAACACGTGCCCACACAAAAATACTTGGCCATTGCCAATGGATATTTGGTGCTCAGATCCCACCTGGATACCTCGGAATCGTGCATCTTTGAAGTATGGAAACGACAAGGGTCCATCTTTGGATTGCTTTCCAAGTTCAATCGAAAGTGGGTGGGACAAAACATGCTGGGCAGTCTAGAGTGTCGGGCGTCCTCCTTTGGCCGACGACAAGAATTTGAGGTAAGAATACATACATAATGAAGGGATGATATGCATGCATGCATGAATGAAATGAATCGCTCATATTATGTAATTTGTCTCTTCCACACCAAAGACGGAAAAGGAATGGAAGGCCACTCCTCTGCTCTGTGCTTCGGCTGGGTGGGGAGCTGGAAGCTATGTCGTCGTCAGCGAAAAGGATCATGTCGTCAATATTGCTCCAACGGGATCGGTCACCGGCAGAGTGGCAGATCTTTGGTGCTTTCGAGAGATCCATTAAATATTGATCTGCTGCGAGCATTCCGTTGCTCTGTTTTTTGTTGTTGCTACGATAGACTGTCCCATCAATCAATCAAACAATCAGCTTGTAACGACTACCGTATAGTTCCTATCTTTTGTTCCGTCCTCTCTCTTGTTTCTGACGGATCGTTCCTCGGTCCAGTACATGCGCCCCTTCTTGGGGTGGGTCGAGAACCATTTTTTTATTTGAATCGACTTTAACAGCTATTGCACACGATGAAAAAAGGCCGTCGATGTCCCTCCCACTACCTGACACGTTCCATCCATGGTTTCCAACACTGGTAGTGATGGAATGGCATATTCGGTGGTAACAATGAGTGTTCCCGAGGCACACTGTTGTGCGACGGCTTGTCCCAATTGCTCCAAAATGGTACCCGACATGCAACTGGAAAAGACAAAAATGAGATTGGAATCTCCAAAATGGACATGTTCAAAGGAACCACACAACAATTCCATATCCGCCATGGGTATGGAGTGGGGTGGTAATCTGTAATTATTGGTGGTGGTGGCTGTTGTTGTTGCAGTCGTTGTAGTGGTGGTTATTGGAGTGGCTGATGCGACTGCCAATTGTCGATATTGAGCCTCGTATTTGCTCACCCAAGAATCTTCCTGCTGCTGGTGTGCGGACTGAGTTTGTACATTGTTATTGTTGGAAGATGCTGGTGGAGTCTGTGATGGCAGAACATCATTATTTTCATCCCTGGATACCTTGACTTTCTCCAACGTCTCTTCCGCTACCTTGTGAATACTCTCCAACAATTCAATGCCCCGACAAACTTGGAATCGATCGGGGAACAATGCCGCGGCTGCCATTACGAGCCGTCCTGCTCCACTTCCAATATCGCAAAAAACCAATTTGTCGTCAGTACTATCAGTATTGTCGTATAATTCCATCATGCGTTCCAGGATGCGTCGAAAAAACTCGATATCGAATTCTCCATAGGTCGTCTCCAACGGTACATCCTTGCCCTCTTTGATGTACGCCCAATAGCCATCGGCGCGACTAGCAGCATTGCGTTGTTCCAAATCTTGAGGAGGATACAACAGATCCAAGCCTTCCATGACTTGATCAAATGATACAGCAGGATGATGAATGCATGATGGTTTCTTGTTGCGTCTCATGCTCAGTACAGAGAAGGAGTCTCCCTTGGATAATAGCAGTAAGGCGAAGAGTAGTTGGAGGCGCCCCATTATCGTTCTTGTTGTATTGGTTGCTTCAGTATGATACACTTGTACGGTGGTACCGGTTGTCCTTGCTTTTTGTAGCGTTCTTGTCCTTGATGGCTGTTTGGACAAAAAAACGTCAGAACCTCTATTTTAATAAATTGATGCCATGCACGAATGAGATGACATCCCTTCACAGCCAACCATTTCCCCTCCTTTCTTTTTTCTTCTCTCCCCCCTTCTTGGCTGCTCCTCTCTTTTTCTCATTTCAGTTTCAACAAAATACAAAATTCATTTTCCACCATGAGATTACTGACGCACAATACGCTGCGCAACAACACGGCCGATGCCAAGGGAAAGGGATTTCCACTCAAGATTACTGCCACTGAAATTCGCGTCGAAGAAACGGCGCCCACAATGGAGGTGGATCGGCAAGTAGCCTTTTGTAAGAACATGCTGTCGCGATTGGATTGGCCTGCATTGGTACAAGCCAGTCGGGACATGGGCATTCCCACCTTGCCTCCCGTCTTGACGGACGAAATGGCCCACGACACGGCATTTCTACAAGCTCTCTACAAGATTCTCATGCAGGTGCATTTGGAACAAGGCATGTTGACGTGTCCCGTCACGGGACGAGAATTTCCCGTTACCAACGGCATTCCCAACATGTTGCTGGAAGAAGAAGAATGTGAACATGTGAAGTTGTGAATTTGATTTGAACAACAACGAAAGAGAAGCAAACAATCTAAAGGAGCCACAAGAATGGGAAGTTGCATTGAACCAAAGCAAATTTTGAATATTACTACGCAAGAAGCACACGAATGTTGACAATTAGCAGCAATAGCCAAAACTAGACTGCTTTAGCAAGAAAAAGACAGCAAGCGACAAACAATGGAGTTTTCCTTGACAGCAAGAGATGGCGACAAGGCAAAAATCAGGAGCATTCAATGTCTATTTGAATTTTGGTACACAGCAAACTCGAGCCCTAGAAAATTTGGCGTGTTCCGAAGCTGCCAAAAGCTACAGAAAAAAATCCCAACCGCCTCAAAGAAACATAATAACAAGTCAATGCCCCTTATAATTCAATGAGTGTGACTTTTTGTAGTCGATAGTCCCAGGAAGAAGAATCTTCCTCCACCAGTCTCCACCGCAGACAAGTTTTGTCTTCCAGTAGACCTTCCAGCCAATCGCGGACATGGGACAGTAGCTGGGGCCTTTCTTTCAACTCCTTGGCTTTGAGTCCACCTGCAAGATTGCGCATCCCCTTGGCATCGGCATGGATTCGTAATACACGAGTATGATGTGTCTGGACCACAACAATTCGGACAATGGCCTCCCGATAATCCTGTCCATTCTGAAAGTGCGTCAAAAGCGACAAGAGTTTCATGGGACTTGGTAGGCTTGATTTATTGTTGTCGTTGGGAAGCTCCATACCCATGTCGGGAAATTCAATCGCCTCGATGTGACCTTCCACAACAGTGATCGATTTCGTTTGTTGTCGTTCCTTGACACTCAGTTCTGGTTGTTGTGTGGGTACCGAAACATCTTGGGTTTGAGTAGTAGAAGCGTGTTGTTGGTGCTGTGTCTGTGTCATTTGTGGCTCTGTTCTCGGGAATGCCTTTTGGGACAAGAGAACAAGGTCTGTTTTGGACGTTGGCACCAGCACCTTGACGTCTTCCAAGGCTTTCTGCTGCTCGTCACTCAGCACATCTCGGCCTTTGCGACACACGACACTATGGAGTAGAACGGGATTGCCTCTTTCCAGTGCCTTTTGGAGTTTGGCCTGCAAGCCGTAATGACTGCGGAGAAGAAGCAATGGCATGACAGTGTGGCATCCATCCGAGACCGTTGCAACCGTGATCTTGGTCGGTGGCGGCGACGAAAGGCGTCGCTTCTTGTTGGGACTAGACGTGTCCAGGAGAGTTTCCACGCGGACAATTTTTCGGACCATGACATGACTCACAATCCCCAGAGATGATTGCATTTCCTCGAGAGATCGTCTCTGACATGGCAAGGGAGAAAGTTGTTGATGATCTGAATGGTGGTTCTCTCGAAAGAACTTTGACTGACGGTACCAGCGCAACAGTTGCTGTATTTGATTTGTGCTAGTCTCCATGCCTTGAGGGATTCTGCTACTTCCTTGTCGTGACAGAATGCCATTTGATTTCGATGTGACTCTCCCAAGTTCCCACCATTCCACTCCGCCAATGGGAGGATATTCCCAGGAATGAAGGAATTCATAGGTCCTGCTGGAGTTGGAGGATGCTGTTTGTTCCATCATTCGTCGAAGCTTGACTCCATTAAAGCGGACCATCGATCCCACCCGCAACTTTTTCTCTTGAATGGCAAGGACAGCATTGTTCCCGTAGAACGACACCAAGGCATGATTTCGTTTCCCCAGAGTCTCGTCGACAACCCAGACTTCTCCCACAGGAGACCGACTGGTCCGAGTGGAGAGACGGACTACCACAGCTAGCAGATCCACGGAACGAGTTGTCGTCGTGTAGGTCGTCTCTGTGCCTTGATGGACTTCTTTGCGGATTCCCTTTCCACTACTTGGACCGAGCAACGAAATGGCCTGCTGGAGGGTGCAGGGGTTCTTGCCGCTACCGAGGTGGTTCATGGCTGGTGTTGGTGTTGTCGGCTGTCCTTGGCCTCCATCATCGTGTCAGCCCAGCCATGCTCGTTGCTTGTCGTTGGCTGTTGATCCTTTCTTGGCTTTGGATAAGCTCTAACCTTACCTATAAGCCGGCAGCGTTACTGGAATGAACTCTTTCCTTTAAAAGACTTAACAACGGTGCCACTCGCCTACTGACGTCAGAGTCATCAGAATTCGAACCAAAACACATCTGATGGGGCGTTGATCTGATCCAGATCTTCTCATCTTCCTCTCCCGAGAAACGAGAAACGTTTGTTTGCTTTGGCACAACAATTGAGGTGCCCAAGCTCGAGACGATGAGACTGATGAGTTTGATGATGACAATGAAGTCACTACCTCTGCTGTCGTTGGTGCTGGTATGTGCACCGGAAGCTTCTGGCTTTCAGCCATTGTCGTTCTTTCTTAGCAGCACTCAAGATGCCGTGACAAAAACCAGTGGCAATAGTCCTCCCACTCGTTTGGAGTCAAAAACCTTGGACATGGAAAGGACTTCTGTGATGACTCCTCGCCCTCCGAAATCGGTTCCACCCGTTCCACAAGAACTCTTCATGAAGGAACTCTCTCTCGATGATTATGATGAGCCAGCGACAGACAGTTCCACTACTGGTAGTACTGCTACAAAAAGCATGAAGGAACAGCACGACCAATTGGTAGAGGACATGTGGGCCACCGAACAGGTGCTTCAGGTTCTTCGAGCCAACGTGACCGAGTTGGAAGGAGTGCTGGAGACCAAACAAGCCCAAGTGGACACGAACGACGGATTGCAAGACTTGCGACGCATGGTGGAACAATCCCAAGCCGAGTGGGAGGCCTTGCAGAGCGAGACGAAAGAACGAGAACGCAGTGAAAATGATATACTTAGTGAGTACCAAGACAAACAGACGGAATTGGAAGAACAGGTCTCTGTCTTGCAGGAACAACTCGTCGAAACCCAAATGAAGATTCGTTCCGAACAAGACACGTACTTACAACTCACACAGCGCATTGCCGAGGTGGATGGCACTCAAGATTGGGAAAGCACAGAATTCCAACAAGAACAAGAAAAAATGCAGTCAGACTTTCTAGACAAAAAAGCGCAATTGGAACAGATTCAAGCCGAATTTGACGCTCAAGAAACCGAATTGACGCAAGCCAATGCCCAAATCCGAGCGCAACTCGAAACACTCCAAGAACAAGCAGAACAAGACGAATCTCAATTGGCGGCTCTCCAAGAGAATCACAAGGCACAGCGAAACGAATTGCAAGCCGCCATTCAACAACAAGAAACCATGGTAGCACAAGCGCAAGACAATATCGTCAAGGCACAAAATGACACTCAACAAGACTTGCAACAATTGAAACTGGAACTCGCTCAAGTCGAATCCCAGCAAGAGGAACTACAAGAAACATTGCGCACTACCTCCCTCGATCATCTCATTCAAGAATCCAAATGGCAAGGCATGCTAGCCAGAACCAATAAGGCCGTCCAAAAACTCAACTCCACACTCGTACGAGATACCTCCCGGCACAGTTGGGAACGAGAATACTTGCTAGATCGACTCCAAGCCGAAACCAAACAATGGCAACTCGTCCACGATCAGTTGCAAAAGGAACGCCTCCAACACGACAAAGAACGACAATCCTCATGGCAACCACAATGGGATCAAACCGCACAACGACAACAAACTGCAGCCTCATTTATGAAAAACCGCTACGCCCAACTCCGGTCGACCTTTCGACAACGATGGAGGACCGCCAAACAAGAAGGACGACGCATGGAAGAGTCCCTGACGGAACAATACGAACGCAATCTGCAAGACATGAATACGACATTGGCGCTACTCCAAGAAACTGTGACATTGGCGGGACAGTCACGACGAACGTTGCAACTAGCGGCCGAACAGGAAACCCTCGATGCCAAACAATTGTGGGAACATCATTCCACCATGGGGAATCGCATGACCAACAATCTCCAACAGGCACAACTCGAAGCGGAATATCTGGAGCAAGATCAAAAGGAATTGTCACGTGTCTTGCAACAAACCGAAGAGGATATTGTCCAAATGGAATCGTCCTTGCGACAAATCTTGCGAGCTACGTGGAGATTGACGCGACAACGCGTGCGGAATCGACGACGACGCATCGTCGATCGCATCTTGCGACGACAAAAGGAGTAGAAAAGGCACGACGATAGATGACGATTTTGTTTGGCTCCATCCAAAAATCACTCAAGATCTCGTGTGCACCTACGCTGGTCTTGGCCGTGATATCAATCAAAGGATCAGCGCCAATTTTGGTGGTTCATCAATGTGTATGTTTACCAGTGGGCTACTACCAAGAACCAAGTAACTGCCAAACCATGGTCAAGGCTCAATGGGTTGGAAAAAACGACTTTCAGTACTTTCTCAATTGAGGGATGAAAACTTCGGTCAGATGGAGATGCAAACCAAACTATTGCAGTATGATATTCTGAAAATCTTTTTCGGCGGGTAATCTGTTTAGTTTAGTTTTGATTATTGTATCTTTTGATAGTGTAGATTCAATGGACACGATAGGAACCAGTGCCGAAAGTACGAGAGAGGACTTCTGGATGAAACACCACCAATGCCGCTAGTCCAACAGGCCTACGATTCCTTCTTCTTTTCACCCGACAAGACTGCATTCATCAAATCATGAGCATCCTTTTCAATGCTCTCGTTGTTGGGAAAATACTGAACCGATGCCGCCACCACCATGAGCGCCTTGCTCTTGATCACTGACGCTTCTTCACGGCCACCGGCACGGCACAGATTGTTCAACAACCAACACCCATGTTCTTGTACCATTTCTTCTTCCGGAAACGTCTTCATGGCGTTTGTCACCAGCGGAACTCCTTCCAAGTTGAGAACAAAGTGCTTGGCAACATCGGCAATGGGTAATTCGACACGTTCGTCTTCGCTTTTGTCGTTGCCCGAGCACAAATTGGCCAATGCAGACATGCCATTCGCCTGGACGGCTGCCGAATTCGAAAAGCCAACCATGGCACGGTAAATCTCGTGAAGACCGCCCATTTTGAGAAACGACGCAATGAGAGTGTTGTTACTGTCCTTGTGCCACAATGCATCACCAAGAACCATGCGTGCTACGCAATGTGCCAGCTCCGACTGAATGGTGGCAACCTTTGTCCACTTGCGCATCGTGTGCAACAACGTGCTGTGCCCACCCAATGCCAAAAAGTCTTCATGAACTTGTTCCTGCATCGGATGCTGAACGCTCAGCAAGTCACCAATGGCGCGGGCGGCAAACGCAACAGTACCAGGATTGTCGCTCTGCAGGTCTTCAAACAAGAGCTTTGGCAAGCCTTCCTCGTACTCCATGGCCTTGACCTTGCCGTCATCGTCGGCGCATGATTCATTACTTTGCACCACATACTCAGGAATGTCCACGCTTTCTTCGTGGAGCGAGTCTGTATCGACTGAAGGTCCCAACTTTGCGGGAGAAAACGTTACCGACAGAGCATCGTCAGGGCGGCAGTCATCGACCGTGCTGCGGAATCGCTTGGCCATGTTGACGAGACTTTCCGGAATGCGCTTTACCATGGTTGAATCTAAAGAAGTAGAGTATTGCTGCGGGCTTCCGAAAGTACAGTACGTTGATGGAAAGAATGAGTCCAACCGAGTGATGGTTTGGGGATCGCTGACTGTCCTTCTCGCGAAATTCCAAAACGAAAAGTAACGGACTTCATCACTCATTCCGTCCAAACACTGCACCCACACGCAACGTGTCGTGATTGCTTGGTGCAGATAGTCGACAGATAAAAAGAACGATACGATTGAAACGCTTTATGTTCTACGGTACACTGCTCATCCGTTGGGAGGCGGAGAAAGGAGGAGAGGAAGAGGACTGAAAGGTGTTCAGCGGTTCTTCAGCGTGGAAGTTGAGCGTCTCAACATCAAAACGAAAAGCTCGGTGGCCGCAAGTCCGCACCTCCAGGGCAGCAAACATCGGAGGGAGCATTGAAGAAACCACAGCTCGTTGGAAACTAACCTCCCTATTATAGACCCCCTTGTCTTGTTGAAGTCAACATAGTTTGATGTATAGTTTTGTAGATTATTGGTCACCACCTCAAGACAATCATACGGTACGGGTGGCAAAAAGTAAGTGTTGGAGCTCAGATTGAGGCTCATTTCTAAAGCTATTTATATCGTAAATTTATTCTCGTTAGCAGGAGATCAGCCCTCTCGATAGCTCAGTTGGTAGAGCGATTGACTGTAGAGGAATACAATTGATATCAATCGGTCGCTGGTTCGATTCCGGCTCGAGAGACTTTTGCCTGTCTGGATGTGTTTTGGCCATCTACTAGAGGGATCCCTTTTAATCTGGAGTTAGGTCCAGTCAATGATATACGTCCAGTTACATTCGTTCAAGTTGCATGTGTATGTTTTTGTGGCTTCATTCAGCAACAGATTGAGGGCTGCACGACAATCCATTTGTCCCATGAACCCAGGTCTGGCAAGACAAACCCATTTGCTCAATCGCAATAACACCAGACGGAAGGCATGTGTTTGAGGAAAACATAGAAATGAGACATAATAATCATCTTGTCTATAATGCTACTAGCTCAGTCTCTGCCTACGGTATGTCGGAGGCTTTTATCGACTAAAGAAGAAGAGAAGACAGAACAAACGGGCCAAACCCGAAGTGACGTGACATACAGTGACCACGACATCACTGCCGTCAAAGAATATCCTCCAAACACCACCCGCCTTCCTCCTAGTATCTTCTTCTCTCCTGCTTTCTTGTTTCGGAACAGCAACCACAACAGTTCACACTCGTTTGCCATTACGATCAATAAAGATTCGACGGGTTTGAATTTCGCGATGTTGCGACTCTGTCGTGGGTGTTGGATTGTGCCCTTCATCATTGGTATTTTGGTCGATGGTTTCGTCTTGAAAATGGCCATGTTTCGAGTCTGTTCCCGGTTGCTGCGGGCGGTGAATACAGTTCCTGTTCCTGTGCTTCCCCTTTTAAATGCCCCCCGAGAAGCGTATGCTTCGATAAGATTTTTGCAAGCGGGATCCCAAATGAAATGTAGCCCTTTGTCTTATCGGTGTTCTTCCCTCCCTTCATCCTGCGGGTTCTGCAAACAGTGGTGCATGGCAATGGGAGTTCCTGAAGTGGTAACCAAGTAGAGCGCGCCACAATCCACGCCATAAGTCAGGCTTGTACTACCATAAGAGACAGATTCCCCAGAGTCGGCATTCGATGAAATTCCGATATCGCCTTTCTTAGACATTTTCCCTTTTACGCTGCTTCCAATCGCCACAACCCCGTTCGCTCCACGGCGCTTTGCGCCACAAACGACAACTTCAATGCCTTCTTGTGGGGGAGTAGGGTTCGCATCAGGCTCGGGCAAGCGCAGAATCGTGGAAAGCCCAGACATATGCATAGGGGAAACCATGAGGAGGTCCACCCTTTGTCCACCCGTTGCAAAACATGAGGATGATGAATCTGGAAGATCAGAGAATCCGTTGGAACGTCCTTAGATACTACCTGGCCAATGTCAATTGTTGGATAATTACCCTCCTCGTCCGCTTGGCTTTCAGCAAAAATCTCCAAGTTGTCGCCAACGTCCGCCAGATGGCCCGCGGTGAGACCGCATATTTTACCGTCCTTCTCAAACAGAAAACTGATGGTGCAGGCACTCCCATCGGTATCCAATACAAAGTCTCCACCGCACAAGTTCCCATCCTGGAGACTCCTGACCTTCTTTAGACCAACACGAGCGGTCGTGTCAATGGCTGCCGAGTTTGTTTCATCTTCAGCATCCTGTTTCTTCTCTTCTTTCGTCACCAATTCGTCCTTATCTTCATGATCCTTAAGCTCACCTCGGCGCGCTTTCTTGGTGACTGGGGGCTGCTCATCGTCGTTGGAATTATTATTGTTCATGGCTACGTACCAGTCGCTCTACTCTTCGCTTTTGCGATTACCAGGTATTCCACGCATTGTGTCGCGAGACGTTTCGATGTGCAATTTGCACGCGCAATGTGGCCCCAATGGACCGTTAGCCATGCAGACGTGTGTTCAGCGTGGGAACGACCAGCGGATTTTTTTAATAATTGAAGTGTGGTTTGCAATCAAGAGGAGTCCTCCGATGGGTGTTTTGTCAGCGAAAGGGACCCTTTTAGCAGGTATCGCTCGTGTGGTCAACGACCCAATGCGGTATGTTGGATTTGGCCATTGTCGCCGTTGAAGAGTACTAGTTTAAGGGTAGTGTTGAGCCACGAAAAATTTACACTTTTTCTGAACAACAGAAAACGAGTCGACCATGACGCTGCCGACAGCATTTCGGAGATGAAGAAACTAGAAAACCCTCCAAAGTAATGATCGGAGTTAGTAGTAACACCACTATAGATGAGGGGATAACAAGTCAATTGGGTGTATACCCTTTCTGAATAGTCGAAATCGTCCATTATTGCTAGCATCGTGTTGTTGTTAGATTTCGCAACGGCCTGCTGTTGTAAAGTGTGGTTGTTGCTGTTGTCTCCAACAAACCGGATCAACACCCTTGCAATCGCTTCCGTACCATGTCTGAGCACGTATACAACCTCAACAAGCTGATAGAGCAGGCCTCTGGTATCGTTGCAGTGTCAGACGGCAAGGTAAAGGTGCCACAGGCAATGTCGCTTGTTGGCATCAGAACTCCTGACAGGAAGAACATGACGCTGTATCAGAGATGCCGACGGAGAGCCATAAAGCTGCAGAAGGAAGCCGCCAAAGCAACACCACCATCTCGAATAGTGCAGATTGTTGCTACCAGTTCTTCTGATGTGTCCACAGTCACAGGTCCCAGTGACAGTGCTTCCAGACAAACAGTCCGCTCTTCTTTGGAGGCAACAGAAGCAGAGCGACTTGATGCAGCCAGGAGCATTGCCTCTTTATCTGCTGATGTAACAATGAAGACAGAAGAATATAGAAGAACAGCCAAAGAAGTGATGAGGGCGCACTCTGCATCAGCATCTCTGACAAAGCGAGACAAAACAGCAATGAAACTTATCACCAAACAGATCGTGAAGAGCAAAGGATTGCCAAAGGGTCACAAAGAAAAGAAGAGTATTCCAGCCATTGTCTTTGAAACAAATGCCCGCCTCAATGCTAATGTCAATTCGAAAACAGCAGCTCGGTACGTCCGACAAGGGCTTATTGGAGTGTCGCCTTTGAAGAGAGGGCCTGTCGGAGACTTTCCTCCAAGGATTTACAAAGCACTGCAGGGGGCATATTGTTGGAGGTTGTATTACAGACACCTCAATACAAATTAGTCGTTTATCCCAATCTAGTTTAGCGGGGATATCTATATCTATTCTCTAGTTACATACATGGGGAGTTTAACTGATCTATATGGTCACCCCCTTCACTATATCCTTTGAAGTTGAATCAATCCCAGAAAACATGGAGAAAGATCACTTCTTGGAAATAGCTTAACTGTAAAACAGTATTTTACCTTTACTAAGCTAGAGTGTTACTAGCAACCAACACTATTTCCAAGAAGCTCTACCTTCATCTCGAATTCGAGATCTCGCCCATGGGATATCGGCATCCTATTACATGATATTGTTAGCGTTTTTGGATCGATACATAGACAGCCTGCAGGCTTATAGCTAAGGTGGCTCACCGCCATTCAATAATAGACTCACTCTTTAAAACCAACACAATGGCGCTTCTCGCTTATTAGGTTATTGAGCCCAACTACAATTACACAACCAATCCTTCCTCTACTACTAACCGCATCGACAGGAGCTTCCATAGCTAACGGCGGCGCTTCCACCGGCGGCCTGCAGCCGGAGAACGACGCTGATTGAAGCACGTCAATTGCCACTTGCTGCTTCCACGCTGGATCGCCGAAAATTTCGACAATGAAGATTCCAACTCCGGAGTCTAGCGCTTCAGTCGGCGACCTGCTACAGCTCGACCATGACGATGCAACCCCAACCGAAGCAGTCAACCCGTTCGACGCCTTCGCCTTCGCCTTCGATCCTTTCTCGGTGAACAACAACAACAACAACAACAACGCCGACCA